>JAIQCU010000363.1:0-55381 GCA_022114935.1 Leptestheria dahalacensis | reverse complement strand
TGATCAAAACTGCTGGTAAAAATCCCATGCATGGCTAACAGGATATAAGTGAGGGCCGGGGCACTAAATTATGTGTGAAGCAGGGAATGTGCTACATAAAATGACCGATGGGATCCAATCTGATCAAGAAGCAACCCGTCAGAATATCATGAAGCTTGAAACAGATACGCTCAACCCTTATGGAGTTGATTTGCACCCTGCGCAGCTGTGACTGTAGGGCCACCCACTAGCCCACGCTCGTTTTACCGAAGGGACAAACTTAGAGCAGGAGAAAGGGAAACATTTTCAAAAAATCCAAGCCATCCCAAGATGGCGGCTCGTCCACTTCCTCGAATCTCAGTATCGCCTCAGAAGTGTAATCCCCGCTAGGGACGATCTTACATCTAAGCCGTACTTATAGTCCATGATAAGAGAACTTAGAGTAGCCCTAGAAGGTTGGAAGTTTTCACAGAACGTTTTAACCCGTGTCATTAAGTGAACTTATTGCGCAATACTGAAATCTGTGACATCTTACAGGGTATGGGCATTCAACTCCACATACCATTGGCGGGAAACTGTTCACCATGGCGTACGCCTTGGTGGGCATCCCTCTTGGTCTAGTCATGTTCCAGAGCATCGGTGAGCGTCTCAATAACTTCTCTTCCTTTGTGATTCGAAATGTGAAGAAAATGCTCAAATGTCGCACTGCTGAAGCCACGGAAACCGATTTGATCTTTGTAGTTACTACGCTGAGCACCATCACCATTGCAGGTACGGTTAACGAACTATATGAATTTGTATTACCATACCAAGCACTCGCTCTAGTTCCTTTAATGTAACCTGCTACAAGGTACTTTCGTAACTTGTCAAGTAGTTGAAGTTAACTGATGCTGAAGGTTGATGTTGCATCTAATCACAATCTAATTGTTGTAGTATCATATTCTTGCAGTGGCCTTGTGCAAGTATTTCAGTCGAGTGTGTGAATTCTACCTGAACTTACAGGGGGTGCAGCAGCGTTTTCCAAATATGAAGGTTGGACCTACTTTGACTCGATCTACTATTGTTTCGTCACCTTAACGACAATCGGTTTCGGCGACATGGTGGCTCTGCAGCAAGACAATGCCCTCACAGCCAAACCGGAGTACGTGGCTTTCGTTCTCATTTTCATTCTCTTCGGACTGGCCATTGTGGCTGCCTCGCTGAATCTCCTCGTCCTGCGACTGGTCACCCTCAATACGGAAGACGAACGCAGGGACGAAGCTGAAGCCTTACAGGTACTCACCGTTTACAGCCGTGTAAATTAACCGACGGATGAGCAAGTAACCGTGTTTCAATGGACGTAAACACTTGTACCCTTTGTTTCAAGTTATTTTAAATTTTGATATAAAATTTTGCAGGCAGCACAAGGGGCAGTTCGCTTAGAAGGGGACGTGATAACAGCTAATGGGTCCATCTTGTCGGGTCAAATCCCGCGGGAACAAGCAGACGGTTCTCTGATGGACCTGGATGATTCCAAGTCGGTGTGCAGTTGCTCATGTCAGTGCACTAGTTGCTTCAAATGGCCTTTCTCCTTAACTGCATCTTCCAAAGCGCACCAAGCTAAAGTGGCCGAATTTCCCTACACTACTTCGGGTAGATTGAATTCACTAACATAGCTAACATCCCATTTAAAATAATCAGCTTCTAATAACTCGCTATATTACCAGACTTTCCAAGGAAACTAGCACATTAACCAACTTACTCTGTCTTACCACAGCAGCTAGATACGAAATCTATATTTGCAATGTCAAGTATCTTTTGCTTATTCATCCGGGTTGCTTTCCATTAGGTTACGGTGCGCTAAGTAGCGCCGGCGGTTTCAGCATGGCCAGTTTGGGTTTATCTGACGGGATGTACGATAGGAACGGTGAAACCAACCAAGCCGAATACTACGAGCTGCGCAGCGCCGAATCCTTACCGCGGCCCCCAGGAGGAGTAGCCTACTCGCCGTCAATGACCTCGCCTGTTCGCATGTTCCCAGCCATGTCTGAGTTTAAACCGGATGTTGTAGTCCACCGTGGAGCTAATTTCAGTGTACGGGGTATCGTACGCAACTGGAGAATTCTCAGCAGGTATATATAACAATAACACATACCCCGTGACATTCACTAACCAAATTTCAAAGTATTACCGTTTTCCTTGGATACTTTCAGAGTCAAGTTACAGCTAATTAGGCTAATTGCTATGCAGTATCTCAAAAGCCAGGCTTTTAATGAGGAGTACCTTCCTATGAAACACATGTTACAGTCATGTGCTTTAGGACGGTTTTCACATAACAACCACTCTGTGCTTTACATGTTTCATACAGACGAGTGATGAACCAGGCGAGGCGTCGTCAGAGCAACCGCAAGCCACGCAAGAAATCGCTAAGCAGTCGTCAGAACTCAGCCAACAAATTACGGATTATTCAGCCAGTCGACGGCATGATCGATATACCAGTCGACGGCACGACAACGGCGCTGGTGCATTTCACCACAGCGGCCATCTGTGAGAAACGGGCTTCGATTTGATTCGCCAGCACCCAAAGGCTGTGCAGGGGCTGTGTGACACACATTCAGGCGTATTCTAAAAGCAATGTCGGACATAAGAATAAGTAAACAGATGGCTCTTTTAGTCTTGACCTCTGGCAGCTTTTCCTAATCAATGCTTTCTTGCGTTTACATTCGCATTGGATCTGAGACTTTCTATTCACAATGTTAAAACCCAACAGAACCAAAATGTTCTTAAGGAAAAAATATTCTTCCTCGTGCAATTGTTTTAAACGAGATGGGCGACATTCCGCTTTCCCCAGATTAACAATTTTACCTTACTGATGATTAACTTCGAACTTTTACTTGTAGGTTAAACCAGGCAACCCCATCCACGACGCTCATTCAGAGTATATACTTATGGCTTTTAAGTAATTCGACTTTTTACACAAGAATATCTACCTGGCAACGCTGTGATGAGGTAAATTAGAAGATTTATTACTAAGGCGAAACTAGCCGTATTGTGCTTTGGAGCATCTAGCTTGAAAAGGAGACTAATAAGCAAAATAGCTGAGGTGTTGAGGTGTCCCCGGTAGCCGGAATTAATAAGAGCTCAGGGTTGCCATGGTAACCAATGCTCGTTACGCAGCGTTGCCACGTCGGTTTTCTCGTATTCAGATGAAATTCTAAGAAGATCGCATATGCTCTGAACCGGCGTTATTGTCCCTAATCTATATAGCGATGACGAAATTAATAGCGTATGGGAACTTGACTATACAGTTATAGGAAAAGTTCGGCTGATATCGTTCCAGGTTCCAGTTCCAGAGATCCTGACAATCAAAAGCAAGGCCAATTAACGAACAGGCAGATATGTCTTCAAATTATCTGTAATTCGGTTTAGAAGGTACAGTTTGAGTTTCCGCCCTACGCACCCGTTTAGAGTCGGCCCATCTCAAGCATTTAGCTCACATACTTTTCCTCTCNTTCCTCTCCGCTATTTACCGTATTTAAACATTGAAAAAAAAAAATAAAGTTTGCATGTTAAACCGAAGTTTTCTAGTTTGCACGAGTTCTCTCCTCTCCTCCTTGCAGTTACGTGTGTCTTCCCTTGAACTTTGAAAACCTCTTAACTTTTCTTGACAGAAAGTAAAAAGACGAAGCGTCTTTGCAGCTGTGCAAATTACATTGCAATGAAATATTTATACAATTGAGTGCCCCGGCGATTGTAGCGACTGATGGGACGATTACTTTTATCATTACAAAAGTGATAGAAATCATTCCAAAGTTTTCACCGTGAAGTTTTAACTGCCGTGTACATTTCTGACCCGAACGATCTTTTTCACCAATGTATAACTGTACAGTTTCCTTTCTATGATATTATCTCTGTGTCTTGCAAAACTTCTTTCTACTTTTATTGATTCTTGTGAGTGACAACCCAATACAAGTTTTGACGATTTCCGCGTAAGTTTTACTTATTACTTATCATCGTAGAAGCAGAAGTACCTGTACGGAAATTACGTTTTGGCTCCATAAGCATCCTTTGCTTGCACGACGTCGTCTGCTTGGATTTTGCCGTATACGCCAACATGGGAACAAATGGACGGTACTCTCTACCATTTCCTATCTCTGGCATTGTAGCAGACGAACCGAGCGGACTGGTGCAAGCCAAGGACAGATACCAAATGAAGCGTAGAACTCTACAGTATCATTATTTTGAAACACTATCGAGTACCCAATATTTAACCATATCAGTTAACCCTTTCCGTGTAATTAACACAAGTATATATGCATGCACATTGCGTAATATAAAATACCTTTAAGAAAGGTTACATAACCGGAAATCGAAAGAAATGATAAAACTGGCCATGAACAGCCTTTATCCGTCTCCGGGGATTTCCTGTCTCGTGTTAATAGTTGCAGGTGTGAAGGGATTGGTTGCTGAAGAGAATGGTTGAATCAGAGTGAAAAATGAAAAATATATATCCTCAAAACGGTTACGTTACCAACTGCATGCAGTTCGCACCTTAGCCCTAACCCGCAGTTAGGGAAACGGCTTACAGTGCTGTCACTTGTATGGTCAACTACTATTTTCTTGAAAAAAGGAAAATAAATCAACCTGGTTATAAATTAGAATACAGCTAAAGCAATAACTGAAGATAAAGGAAAACAATGAAAAACTTGAGTGTTAATCGATGTGTAAATTAGTTTCGTAATATATTTCGGTATAAATGTTCACGAGAGAAAAGCGAAACCGGAGAGTAAATGTGGATTCATTATAAGTGGAAGCACTGGATTCACCAGATTGCCTGCCGATTTCGCTCCACCAAAATGGCGTCTGTTGCTACCAAGGCTCCGTCTTTTTTCGGTAACAAACTCAGTAATATCTTTCTAATATTCAATTTTTAAATGACGAAGTATAATTCTAATGCAGGTCAGTTGCACCAAACTTTGAAGCGCTTCGCTTACAACGCTTCGGGATTCAGCAAGTTGGGTAAGCCGTGTTCACGTACTTTCCATCCTCTTGTCTTTTCGGTCCTTGAAATCCATCAGCAGATGGAATTCATATTACTACAAAAGACATGCAGAGAGAGAGTTATCCGATATTGGATGTAGTCGACCTGTGTAGCTTTAAAAGTACTCCCAAACGCACCCGTTGGATAGAACGCCAAAAACCCAACACGTGGGATGTTGTCACATCCTTTATGCTTACAAAGCCAAAATCTAGATCGATGAAAGACAATGTGTTTTTGCAGGACTGCGGCATGACGACTGTCTCTACGAGAATGAAGACGTGACCGAAGCCCTGCGTCGCTTGCCACAGCACGAGGTGGACGCCAGGAATTTCCGCATCATGAGGGCGCTGAACCTTTCGCTTCAGAAGAAGCAGCTGCCCAAAGACCAGTGGACGAAATATGAGGAGGTATATTGCACCATTAGGATCGGATTTAACCAAAGCTTATGTAACTGTTTTTGCGCAGGATATTCGATACCTTAAGCCCCTCTTGGACGAAGTTGTTCGTGAGCGCCTGGAAAAGGAGGAATGGAGCAAGAAATGAAATGTTTTGAGAAAATCATTTTCCTGTTAGCTCCCATTTTAGAATGTAAAAAAATTACGGTCAAATACAGTTAGATATGAAGGAATGCCAGTATATTTGTTCTTTTTCAAAATAAATCTCTGTTTCTATAGTGTAAAGTAAATGTTTCTCTCTCTTCACTACTTAAAAGAAACGAAATGCGAGAGTGTGCGTTGTGCTCGCAGATAGGCCTTACGCAGAAGGAATCTCCATAGTGAAAACGCACGGACGGTCAACTTCGAGCGTAATGACATCTTTGTCGAGGAAACAGTTGGAGGTGCTGATTAAGCCACCAAACTCCAAGCGCTGACCAACTGAAAGAGACGACAGAGCATGAGACTGGGAAAAGTGAAATATAGTAACCAGTGGTAATTTTACCCATGTTCCATTTGAGTCCCGTAGTGGTGCAGTAGGTAGGCTGCCCGATGGGAATAATACCGCAGCTTTTGTGGTACATGCGGCTGTCGATGTGGATCTTATGACGTCCAGTGGGCAGGACCCATGTCAAGGAACTTTTCGACAGCTGATACAGTGGAACCCGGAGGATGTCGGGTGCGAGGAACAGTGTGTTGACGTTTGCCATGATGTGGTCAAAACGTCCCGAAGTATCAACCAACGCGACTGCCGAGTTAATCTATACAATTCAAAACATCAGACGCAGTTTCCCAAACAAAAAATCGAGATAATACCGCAATGTTCCTTTCGACCAGTTCCTTTGCCAGCGCCTGAACACATTTGTCAAAATCGGTTTGGTTCTGATCAGGAGTCGGGATGATCCTAGCACCCTTTGAGCGATACGCCGAGACAAGTTCGTTGCTCACCGAATCAAAGTCTCCGCAGACGATGTCTGGAATGGGGTGCTTAACTTGATGCTCTCCAACGTCCTTGACGAAGGAGTCCCACTGCGCAGTTCCTCCATCGACAGTGGCCATAATACTTGCTGTATTCAATATTACATTAGTGATGTGCCTTCAATACAATATTCTAATAAATGTGTTACCATTGTTCCACATCTGAAGGATCATTTCCTGGTTGCCATTAATAGGCTGATTCAGCACAATCATAGCAAACTTGTAATCAGCATTTTCCCGTTTAAAGAGATTCAGCGGGTGCCATTCGTCCATTCCATAGGAAACTTTCATTGCCGCCCAATGCAGCATTTTCTGCGGCACAGTATAAAACATCTGGAAGTACCTCATGGTGTCCGTCAGGGCATTCATCTTGGTAAGTGATACGCAATTACGGAAACAGAGACAAGAAGATAGACTGTCGATGCTAGGGAAATTCTCGACTGAAACTAACGTTGCATTTGCGTTAGGCTGCCCCCTTTTATAAATGCCGGCAGGGTCAACATTAGGGTCAAATAAAGACGTCTCTATGACGTTTGAACTTTCACTTCCTTCATGACGGGCTAAGAACGTATTCTGTGAGAATAATTCCCGTGGTTTCAGGGCTCAAATTCACAGGGGTAATAAGCTATTTGAACCGGTAATTCGTATGTTGTTACACATTCGTCCGGTGTATTGCTTATATCAGTTATACGGTGTTGCCATTTCAGCAATCGTTCCATATACGAATGTAACAAATATACCTGTTAAATATATATCTTTACATTTGTTTAAATTGATAAAATATTCGTTTCATCTTAAATTTTAAAATTTCAACGGTTAAGCAACTTGATATTTCTGGGGGGCTAAAGTAATTAAATTGAAAAACATATATAATAGGTTGGATAACTTAATTATTATAAATGTATAAATATTATTTGGATTTGATATGCAATCTGTGTATTATGTGGGTACTATGTTCCACTGAACAATAATATAAGTTTTCCATGGAAATGTATTAAAATATGGTTTGGCAACGCTGGACATTGGAGTTGTTGCCGAAAATCCGAAAAGAAAACCGTCAACTTGTAGGGTGGGGCATGCGCCGTTAAGTTTCATAAAGAAGCGTGTTCACATACAATGGTTTATTCTCGAATTGGTGCAGTTTAACACGTTTTCCAGGCAAAATGAGACTCGCTTTCATTTTTTCCCTTGCTTTTGTTTACATTGGCACTGTTCTTAGCGGTAAGTTTGTATTAAGCGATCCCTCCCCCTTGTTATTGACTAATCGTTGTTTATTTCATTTCTGTTTAGCGGATGATTGCAATTATCCTCTTCTCAACAAAGCCGTGATTAAAGCTACGTCTTCCATGCCAAGCAGAGGCCCTGATAACGCAAGATTAAATGGTATTTGAACACTTTGTCTTTGTTAATGACTGCTATCCTTGTGTATATCGTCATTCGCCGCCATTGTTTCTGCCGTACTAACATTGTTGAATGTTCATAGGTGGTGGTCTTTGAAAGAGTTTTCCTGTTTCTGTTTTCCTTTTCATTCGGTGGTAGCTTTTCTGTTTAGAACTTTCCCGTGAGGCATGTTTTGTAGAATGAGTGGCTGTGAAGTACGTTGGGCGTTCAACACCCGCCAGTGGCAGCCGTCAGCTTCCGAATGGAGTTTCGCGCTCAGCTGCATCCAGAAAGAGGAGCAGGAGCGCATTCAGAAGTTCATGTACCGACGTGACGCCAAGTCGTCATTGGTCGGGCAGGTGATGATTCGGAACGTGGTCAGCGAAGCCCTGCGAGTTCCCCCCGCTCGAGTCGTCCTGTCGCGTTCAGAATCCGGGAAGCCCTTGGTGGAGAATCCCCAGAACGCTGCCATTGAATTCAATGTGTCTCATCAAGGACTGTACACAGTTCTGGCTGCCACCCTTACCGGCCCCATTGGGGTTGACATAATGCAAATAGACTTGGACAGGTTTCAGAATAACCAGTACAAAGTCAATAGCTTTTTCCATACGATGAGGCGACAATTTACGCTCTCGGAGTGGCTTAACATCCGCACGGGAGACTTGAAAAGCCAACTGCTCAACTTCTACCGTCACTGGAGTCTTAAGGAGAGTTATGTCAAGGCGACCGGAACCGGAATAGGATTTGACCTTCAACGGATCGATTTCCAGGTGGGCGAGAAGCTGACCTTGAATGGGGTCAAATCGACAAAGGTCAAGGTCGATGGACAAGCTGATCAACGTTGGCATTTCTCCGAATTTCTCCTGGATGAGAACCACTGCTTGGCTGTGGCCTCCGTGTGTCCGAACGCTGACTTTTGCAAACCGTTTCAGTTTCTAACTGCCGAGGAACTTTTGAAAAACGCCCAGCCGTTAACTTCAATAAATGAAACTGCCGGTCTTCTTTTCATTGCTAAAGAGGAAGAACCACAACTGGACTTTTCGACTTCTTTTTAACGCTTAATCTGTGGCATTATTCACTTTTATATACTTTTCCCCCTCTTTCGACGTTCATAGTAACGAGTAGTTTGATAGTTTTTTTTTTTCATCCCCTTGTGTAAACACTATTTGGTTATGCCAATTTGACAATAAACAGGCGGAAGCGCGTGGTCAGCTCGCAATCAAGACTTCAGTCAGTATCTGATAATCGACCTGGGTGACATGATGAACGTCACTGCCATCGCCACCCGAGGACGCGATTCCTCCAAAGAGTTTGTTCTCGAGTACGGCATCAGTTACGGATCCAACGGTCTCGACTATGCCGATTACAAGGAAATCGATGGTAGCACCAAGGTAGATATCAAATAACAGTCGAATCAGTCTTATTTCGGTTATCATAAAAAAATTCAATCAAGTACTAATGACACACATTGAGATTACAGATGCCGACATCGACAACCGGAGAAAAAAAAATCAATACGCAATAACCAAAGTCGTCTATTTTTGGTACATTTCTACGTCTTGTAGGTTCCAGTGCGTGGGTGGCGGCTATGAGTAACTATTACCAGCACCTAGAAGTGAAACTGCAGAAACGATTTGAACTTCGCGCCATCGAAACACAGGGCAGGGCTGTGACCAAGGAGTTTGTCTCTGAATACGTCGTCCACATGTCTGATGACGGGCATAACTGGGCGACGTATCAGTCGTCCAGCGGGGATGCCGAGGTTTCACCAAAGATGTAGTCGATGTTGTTGATAACCTCAGCACGCGTAGTTTCGTTTCCTTGGCGCCTAGTTTGATTTAGATTTTTTCTGTTAATTTTCGTTGTCTATAGGTGTTGCATGAGACCTTTATGATTGGGTTAAATTCCGTACCCGTCCTAAAAATGTTGAATTCCATTTTGTAAAATATTGTGTTATTTTCTTGGGTAGATGTTCAAAGGCAACGTCGACGGCGAGAAAATTCGCAGGAACCGTTTTGAAACACCCATCGTTGCCCAGTGGATTAGAATCAATCCGACGCGCTGGAACGACAGGATTTCCATGAGGCTGGAACTCTACGGTTGTCCGTATGGTACGTCTCATCGTGTCAGTAGGCGTTTAACCTGAAATATGAGTTCGGATTTCTTCCTCTTCGTAATGCAGTTGCCGACGTGCTGTACTTTAACGGGAGTTCGATGCTGCGGCGCGAGCTGAGCGAGGACCCCATCACGTCGAGGAGAGACAGTTTCCGCTTCCGTTTCAAGACGAACCGTGCCGATGGCGTGCTCCTCTACAGCAGAGGAAGTCAGGGCGACCTGTTGGCGCTGCAGCTGGTCAATAACCGCATGGTAATCATTTATTGAAATATACTATTTAAATTTGTTTTTATCCTCATAATTATTACACATATGTATTTTATAAGTTTTTATCAATAATATTAATACATTATAAGGTATATACAAATATGCAATAGAAGTATGTGTAATTTTTTTTTGGTTTAATTTGCATATGCTTATTGTTATTCCTAATTTGTATTTATTATTATAATTTGTCATTATTATTTTTTTGTAAACCCTCAAAGGTTCTCAACATCGACTTGGGCTCGGGTTTGACGACCAGCATGTCGGTGGGCAGTTTGTTGGACGACAACCTGTGGCACGACGTGGCCATCTCGCGCAACCGCCGCGACGTGGTCTTCACCGTGGACCGGGTGATGGTGCGCGACAAGGTCAAGGGCGACTACGCTCAGCTGGATCTCAACCGCGACTTTTACATCGGCGGTGTTCCCCACAAACAGGAAGGCCTCGTCGTCGCCCAGAATTTCACCGGCTGCATCGAAAACATGTTTTTCAATCACACCAACATCATTCAGGCCGTCAAAGACATCAACCACATCGATTATCACAGGATACAGAGATTCAATACCCTGTATTCCTGCCCACAGGAACAAGTATCATCGCCTCTCTGTTGAAATCCTTAATTAACCAACGGTATTAACCCATTTTGTGATTGTGTCGTTCCAGGTGGTGCCGATCACCTTTCTGACAGCCAAATCGTACGCCAAACTGGTGGGCTACGAAGGCGTGCAGACGCTCAACATCACGCTGGATTTCCGCACCTACGAGGAGAACGGACTGCTGGCCTTCCACCGGTTCACCTCGCCGGGTTCCGTGGCTCTCTACCTGGAAGGAGGGAAGATCAAAGTGCGGCTGGAGGCCCAAGATTCGCCCAAAGTCATTCTGGACAATTTCGCCGAGCAGTTCAACGATGGACGCTGGCACAAGGTGGTGCTGGCCCTGGCGACCAACTCGGCGGTGCTCAGTGTCGATGACCGTCCGATGAAAACGGTTGGTTGTTGTTTATATCGGTGACAGTGGATACTGGTATATAGTACTATTACGTCATATAAAATGTAAATAAAACATAAAATATGAAAAATATATATTACATAAAAGTTATTTATTTATTCTTCATTGTTATATTACTGGTCTGGGCGCAAGCCTGAATGCCACTTTCAATGGAATTATTTTAAAAAAATGCTGGGCATTTAGTCTAGTACATTGTGGAATTCTGAATTGAACCACAGGTTCGACTTCTCTCCTTCCGTACTGGAAATCTGTACCTGATTGGTGGAGGAGTAACGGAAATGCCGGGATTCTTGGGCTGCATGCGTCACATCAATGTGGACGGCCACTACAAGAGCCCCTTGAACTGGAAGGACGAAGAGTTCTGCTGCAAAGGAGAGATCGTTTTCGATGCCTGTCAGATGATTGATCGCTGCAGTCCCAATCCCTGCGAGCACTCCGGCGTCTGCAAGCAGACTTCTGAAGAATTCCTCTGCGACTGTGCTGGTATGAACCTGTTGATACAATTTCAATTTCCGATTATATATATACAGAATAATAATGATAATATATAATGTATGAATGTAATGCATATGTGTTACCTTATACACACGAATATGTGTAGTCTAGAGCAAATTAAAAGGGTTCTGAATGGCGGAGAATTGTAGTACTTCGCAACGTTTAGGATTTTATTTTGACGAAACTAACAAACCGATTCAAGCGAAACCTACCAAGTGCATTAGGTACGGCTAAGACTACACACAGTATTGTTTGGGTTTCTATATCTTTAAAAGTGTAGGAGCAGTAAGCAATATATTACGGTATATTGAGTGTACAAGGCATATATAATATGTTCATGATTATAAAAGGTTATTTAACTTATAGAGCTGTTGTATCAAGTATACGAGTAATGGGATATATTTACATTTAATTGTATTATACTAGTATGCATTTAAATACCTTTTAATATGTTACGTTTTAAGTTTGTATAAGGGTATACTTACTTATAATATACAGTAGTTATACTAATACGTATGTTAAGTCTATATAAGGGTATACAGAGTATGTATAAGTATGTATATAAGTATATGTAAGGTATGGACTAATAAGACTGTGCTGTCAGGTGTAGTACTAATGGGACTAGTGAGTCATGGTTAATTTTTGCCCCATTCTTAGGAACGGGTTACACTGGGGCTGTGTGCCATACCTCGGCCAACCCTGTTTCGTGCGAGGCGTACCGTCAGTCGGGTGTCGGCGGCAACACGGCGGAAATCAACATCGACGTCGACGGGAGCGGACCGCTGAAAGCTTTCCCCGTGACGTGCGAATTCTTCGACGACGGCCGGACCTTTACTTACGTCGGACACCGCAATGACCAGCCAACTGTTGTCAATGGTTTCGACGCACCAGGAAGTTTTGTCCAGGTTTTTTCCTCTCCCTCCCCTTTATTTGTTTCGTGCCTCTCGCCTCATTCTTATCAATATCTTCCGTTTTATTTTCCCTTTACTATTTTGCTCATTATTTCTGCAATCCGTTTTCTGACCTTCTTTTGTTTTCGCAGGATATAATGTACGCAGCAGAAATCGAGCAGATGGAAATCCTGGTGAACCGCTCGTATTCTTGCAAGCAGAAGCTCCGCTATGAGTGCAAGCGCTCACGTCTCTTCAATACTCCTTCACCGGACACGCAGGAGTTCAGACCGTTCTCATGGTGGGTTTCCAGGCAGAACCAGCGCATGGACTACTGGGCTGGAGCTCTTCCAGGTAATAAAACTCAAATTTGCTTGATTTCGAGTTACATAATATCAATACAGCCGGGCCGCAAAGGTGTCATCTCCTGTGTTTTGACGATGGTTAGAATGTTAAGTTAAAAATTTATGTTAAAAATGTTTCTAGGCACCCGAAAATGCGAGTGTGGCATCAGTGGAACGTGCGTAGACCCAGCGAAATGGTGCAACTGCGACGCCAGTCTCGACAGCTGGTTAGCCGACGAGGGAGAAATAACCGAGAAAGATTACCTACCGGTCCGCCAGCTGCGTTTCGGCGACACTGGAACTCCGCTGGATGACAAGGAAGGTCGTTACACACTGGGTCCGCTTCAGTGCGAAGGTGACGTCCTCTTTGATAACGTGGTCACCTTCCGCGTCGCTGATGCCACCATCGACTTCCCCGTCTTTGACTTTGGTCACAGCGGCGATTTTTACTTCGAATTCAGGACGACAACCGAGAACGCCGTCCTGATTCACAGTAAAGGTCCCGTGGATTACATCAAGATCTCGATCCGCGGCGGAGATACCATCCAGTTCGAGTACCAGGCGGGTGGTCGGCCGCGGACCGTCTCTGTCGAGACGTCGAACCGACTGAACGACAATCATTGGCACTCGGTGGCTGTGGAGAGAAATCGCAAAGAAGCTCGCATCGTTGTCGACGGAGCACTCAAGGGTGAAGCCCGAGAGTCACCGGGACCCATCCGGGCTATCCATTTGACCTCCCCGTTGGTGGTCGGAGCCTCGGTCGACTATCGGGATGGATTTGTTGGATGCATGCGAGGTCTCATGGTCAACGGACAGCACTTGGACATGCGGGCCAGGGCTCTGAACGGAATCTATGGGGTCGGTATCGGGTGCATGGGCAAGTGCGATAGTAACCCCTGTCTCAACAACGGTACCTGTCTCGAGGGTTACGACAAGTACGATTGCGATTGCAGATTCACCTCGTTCAAGGGACCCATTTGCGCCGATGAGATCGGTGTCAACCTGCACAGCAACTACATGATCAAGTATGACTTTGCCGGCAGCTACAAATCAACACTGGCTGAAAAGATCCGCATTGGATTCACCACCACCAATCCCAAAGGCTTCCTTATGGGACTGTACTCGGACATTAGCAAAGAGTACATGACTCTGATGGTATCCAACAGCGGTCATCTTCGCCTGGTCTTTGATTTCGGCTTCGAGCGACGCGAAATTATCTTCGAGGAGCAAAATTTCGCCACGGGACAGTTTCACGACGTCCGCATCCGTCGTGAGGAGGCCGGAAGCCGGATTGTGATGGAAGTAGACGACTACGAGCCGCGCTCGTACCAGTTCAAAATCAATCCCTCAGCCGATGCTCAGTTCAACAATATCCAGTACCTTTACCTGGGCAAGAACGCTTCCATGACGGAAGGTTTCACCGGTTGCGTCTCGCGCGTCGAATTCGATGACATCTACCCGCTCAAGTGGCTCTTCCAGCAGAGTCCGCCGCCGAATATCCAGAGTTACCCACCCGGCATCTCGGAAGACTTCTGCGGCATCGAACCCGTCACGCATCCCCCCGATGTCCGCGAAACCCGGCCGCCGCCCCTCGTCGATGAGGATAAACTGCAAGAGTTTTATCCGCCCGCGCATTCGGCAATCCTGGGAGCCATCCTGGCCGTCCTGTTCATCGCGATCGTTTGCATGGCCATCCTCATTGGACGGTACATGTCGCGGCATAAGGGAGACTATATTACGCAGGAGGACAAGGGCGCGGAGAATGCCCTCGATGAGCATTTCGCCGTGATGAATTCAGCCACGGGTCATCACGTGGAACACAAGAAAGAAATTTTCATCTAGTGCTGCAAAAATGTGAACATTCCCATTCCGTCAATGTGCAAGAATCTCCTTTTTTAAAACTTCCCCTCTCTCTTCAATGACCATCAGCTGCAAATGGTTGAATTCCCATACGTTTTATTATCTCATTTGTTAAACCAATCCGTCCCCTTTTTTATCGGTAGTTCTTGTTCCGCCCTTATTTCCTAAGTTTGCTCTTTCGCAACGATTCAGTGCAGTTGTATTTTTTTTTCTATTATTATCAATAAGATTTGTTACTGCGAAACTGTTGCCATGCCACAGGCTTTTTTTATATCACTGGAACTTCTTTTTATTTTCTAGTTCTTGTATTGTAGGAAAACAATAAAAATCGTTTTGTCCAACGAAACATGAATTTTACTTATTTATTTATTTACTAAACAGGTTTCTGCTTTGACAACTGCGAAAGGAGGGGATGAACTCAGGTTGAATAGAGTAAAACGTGCCGGAGATAATTCAATTAAGTTTGCAGTGTTGGAAAGCAATTTCGTCGATTCTCCAGTAATGATTCGGGGCGGTGATGGGAATAAAAACAGGTTAATTTACGTTAATTTGTGTGAGGTGACATCCGGCGAGGGGAAACTACGCTCGAATATAGAATACGAAGCGCCGCACCCTGTGTGGATTTATAGATCACAAACAAGCAACTTGATAAACATCAGACACCGGTTCATTTTGATAGTTTACAAGAATAAATCAGTTTTGTAATAGTGATGCTTATTTCATTAATGCAATTATTATAATAACGAATCGAGAACAATAGCGCAAAAATAATTTCAAACTGGCAACGCTGCAGTTGGCGCCAAAAGTTTTGCCGCCTTCCGCGAGAAGAAGAGAAGAATAACAACACACAGTACAGTGGCCATTGTCACAGTCACTTTGGTGCGTGGTAGTCTGGTCTGCCGTTGTCTCTTTAATTTTTATCCCAAAGACCGCCCTTTCAAAGCTGTAAACTTTTACTTTAGTTAAAAACAAAAGCATTAGCCTCCTTTTTAATTTTTACATTTGAAAATGTCGTTGGTCCAATCACAATTAAATTTCCCTTGTCGAAAACCGGGCAGCGCGAGGCGGAAACTGATTCAAGACGACAAGGTTGACGTCAAAGAGCTGCAGACTTTACCTGGTTTGTTCAAAAGTATAACTTGATGTCAATTAAGATAATTATAATGTTTTTGTTCGTAATTGGAGCAGAATCGACAGTTTTGGAGAAACGGGTGACACGTTCACGCACCCGACAGGAAGTCGTCAACAAGACGTCTCCCTACAAGAGAAGCCCGTGCAAGCCGTGTCCGTCGTCTAGTCCCAAAAAAGCCGTCAAGTCAAAAGTTGGAGAGTGCGTGGAGATTGACGAAAACGCTGGATGCTCAGATGCACCACCAGCTGTTACTCAGAAACTACAACTGTGCGTCCCTGACGGTTAGTGAATCCCTATATACCTTTAATATAAGTTAACATGTTAACATTTATTTGTTTGATTATAGTAAGCAGTTTCTCCAAGGCCCGTCAGGCGCTGCACACGTCCCACCCTGAAACTCTAATGTGCCGAGAGCAGGAGATTGAAACTGTCAAACGATACTTCAGTGAGCACATTTCCAGCAGGAGACCCGGGAGCCTTTACATCTCGGGAGCGCCAGGCACAGGGAAAACGGCTACTGTGATGCACATTCTTTCCAACAATTTGGTAAAAGAGCATTTTAAACCATTGTTACTCTTGTGTTGCTCATCTGCGATGTATGTGTAATAGGTTCCCGAGAAGTTTGACCATTGTTTTATCAACTGCATGAAGGTCAACACTGCCACATCCATTTACAGTGAAATAGCCCGCCAGTGGGACAAGAACTGGGAGTCTAAAGAAGACGACGCCTTGAGGTTCCTCGAGAAGAAAGCCTCGGCCAAAGGACCAATGATGTAAAAATAATGTCTTTCTCGCTGGCGACAGTATTTTTTAAATTCTTCTATTTGTGCAGGGTCCTGGTACTAGACGAAATCGACTACATGAGCAACAAGACGCAGTCAGTCCTGTACACGCTTTTCGAACTTCCCGCTTTGAAAAACTCCCGAGTGATCCTCGTCGGCCTGGCGAATTCGTTAGACCTGACAGACAGAATACTGGTACGGCTTCAGAGTCGCGTCGCGTTGAAACCAGACCTCGTCCACTTTTCTCCGTACACAAAACAACAGATAGCGACAATTCTTTCTCACCGTGTCAAAGAGGTATACTCATTCATATAAAATTAAGTAACGCAATTTTAAATTTTTCCCCTGTTAAAGGCTATCTCTGACGAATCTTCACGAGTCATTGCGGCACCGGCCCTTCTGTATCTCAGCGGGAAAATCTCGGCCACCTCCGGAGACCTGCGCAAGGCCCTCGACATCTGTCGACGGGCAGTCGAGCTGGCCGAAACGTCAGCCAAGAAGCAGCTGGTACTGACAGCAGCTGAAAATAACAGTTGCCACCCGGTTAAAGCTGTTGACATTGGCCTTGTCAGCAAGCTGGTCAGCAGTCTTCAGAGTCATTCGTTCTGCACGACGACGGGCGACGACAGCGAAGAAGCGATGCCTATTCAGCACAAGATCTCCATCGCTACGCTCCTCGTGCTTGTCAAACATGGCAAAAGCAAACAAGTTACCTTGGGAAAGGTGAATTTATTACTGCATTCTACTTAATTAAATTGTCATTAAAGTTTATTTTTTATATCATTTTTCAGATGCATAATTCGTATACGAAAATCTGCAAGAAATTCAATCTGACCCCCATGGAGTTTGGTGAATTTCTCAACACGTGCGTTTTGAACGATGCCAAGGGGATCTTTACAGTCAAGCGGAAACCTGACGCTCGTTTATCCATCGTCACCCTGCGACTTGACGAAAGAGAAGTTGAGGCCACGCTACGCGACAAAACGTTGCTGGCCACCATTTTAACTCAGGCTGCTGATTTTATTTAAAATGTCAGGCATTTTTAATGTATCCAACTTGATTGCGTTTTAAATTTAGAAATTGAGACAAAAATCAACTTTGAACCCAATATTTAAAAAATGAAAGCAACGTGTGAAACCTTTAATGAAAAAACAAAAATACACTCTTACTGGATTGAGTGTTTATTTGGTTTCTGTTTTAAAAGGACACTATAATTGTATGTCGTGTAATCTGTTGTTTAGCTGATTGACGAGGTTACGCGTACTTGGATCGTAACGCATTTATCATGATGTCGACCATGCCGTGGATGTCGTACTCGGGCCGCCAGTTCCAGTCGTTTCTGGCTTCCGAATCGTCGAAGACCTGAGGCCAGGAGTCCGCTGCAACGGTTAATTTGACGCAATTACAGTCGTCATACAACTTAAAGCACTTTCTGATGTAATTCTCAACATTTATGAATGAGAGTACCAGGGTGGTCCGGTATCACAATTTTGTAATCGAATTATTATATCAATCGATAACTACTAATTAACATACTACTTATTAGCATAGTTTCAATATCGATATGCTATCGGACAACTTTGGGCGAAAACAAGATTACCAATGGATTGACGAGAGTCGGGGTTGTATGTAACCTCCAGGTCGGGCACGTGACGGCGGACGCTTTCTACGATTTCTTCCGGGGTAAAGCTCATCGCTGTGACGTTGTAAGTCCGTTTGGGTAGAGATTCCGGAGGCAGCGCCATAAAGTCGCATAAAGCCCTTTTAATTTAAAAATTGAAACCTTTGTCGTTAATAAGAACATCAGGGATTCAACAATCAAGGCTAAATGAGAAGTTACGACTGGAATACTTGGCAACTATTTTCCTATTTTGTTTTCTTAAATCGTCAAATATTTTAAGTTTCTCTCGTGTATCTGAATTAAATTTGAATACTTTTACTTAGTTTAATTCATGAATTAATCTCGCCTTGACTATTTAGTTAGCTTGATTGCTTTGATTTTACGTTTTCTCTGATTTGCCAATACTTCAATGACAAGGATTTTAGTTTTCCAATGTCCATTCTCATCTGTTAAGTTCCAGTCTAAATCAATTAAGTATTATGCAGTTATTTATCTCTATGTTGCAATAAAGTAAGGACTTACTTGAGAGTGTCGTCGATGTACATCATGGGCAGACGAGTGTCCGGTTTCAGATAGCAGTTGAAGCGCTTGCTTTTCAGCGCATCGTGGAAGATCTGCACCGCGTAGTCTAACGTCGAAGATGCACTTAGTTAAGCTCCTTATGTTATGCTAACTGAACATTGGTTGCTTTTATACCAGTGGTGCCCCCTCCGGGGTTAGTGTCGCTGGAAATGACGCCGGGGAACCTGAGGCATCGGAAATCCAGCCCGAATTTATGGAAGTAATATTCTCCCATCAGTTCAGCGTGCACCTGTAGATGCACTTAACTTGTTAATTTACGGTTTACTTTAATTAATTAAGGTTAATATAAATACAACGTATCATGCTCCATGAAAATTTCTACTTATCAATTAATATTAAAGTACACTAATTTCAATATTAATTGAATTAATGTACTATAAAAGTCTGAATTCAATTCTTTGAAATAAAGGCGTAACAGCGGTTACCTTTGACATACTGTACGTCGGCTGTTGAAATCAGCCAATACAGTTTCAAAGGATTCTTCAGATTGGTCAAGGAAAACCTGCCTACTATCAAAGACCTCTTCTAATTGGTTAAGAGGAAGAGTTGGCGGGATCAAAGTTCAGTTACGCGCGAGCCGGCGCGGAGGAAGGCCATGACGGGAGAAGCTCTTGAACCTTTCTGTTTCTTCCGTATTCAGTGTGTTCTGACTTAAATTTCGTTACTGGATAAAGCAAGTTGGCAATAAAACACCGTTGGTATAATCAATGTAACGAGAAGTATTCTGTTCAAATTCCAAATCTACAATTCTAATTGGTATTAAAGTAAAAGACTACATTAGCCTACTATCTTACAATTCTGTATGCATATGTAATTCTAATCTAATTTGGCATTTGTTTTTTTAACAGCTAAAGGTGAGGTAGAATCAACTCTTCAATCAAATAATTAAAGCGAGAGGTTATACCTTTGACACGCCGTAGATAGTCTTGGGACGCTGGATGGTCAGGTTGGGCGTCGGGTTGCGCGGCGATTCCGGTCCGAACGCCCCGATAGTCGACGGGACGAAAAGTCTCAAGCGGTACTGTTTGGCCAGTTCCATCACGTTATGCAATCCTTAACGCACCCACCCCCAACACAGTAAAGTTTCAGTCACTTAATTAAATTAATATATTTAGTTAAAGTTAACGTCACGTTGAAAACTCCTTTGACAAAAATGCCTTAATCACAAGCGTAATCTGTAAAGTTTGATAGAATAACAATTAAGTGATAATTAAAGTAATAGTTAATAGTAATAGTAACATTTTAATTAGTTAATTAGAAGCAATGAATGACAAGAAAAACCTTCAACATTGACGCGAATGGCCAACGGTACGTTCTGTTCACCAATGGCACTGAGCAGGGCGCTGAAATGGATCAGCCAGTCAATACGGTACGTGACCACCGTCTCCTGGAGACATTTGAAGTCCAGAATATCGGCGAAGATGTAAGGCCCTGAAAATTCATTTAAATCAAAGTTATATCCAAGTTAGAATAGATTAATGTTAAAAGGTTTTAGAGTATATTCATCGTGGCGCGTGTTTAGATACCTTCTTCGACGACCTGTTTTGATGGTTTGAGAATATCCGACATGATGACGTTATCGCGACCGTACTGCGTACGCAGCACTTTGGCCAATCCCGAACCCAGTTGGCCCAAAGCACCTGGTTGAATATACAATTTTTAAAATACGAAATTACCTATTTCTATTATTTGTATACAGATAGCCTATTTTTGGAAAAGATATATTATGTGTTAGCAGTTTAATACGAAAGACACATAGGCATTGACGATTGTAAGGTAACAGATGAATATTTGATAACCTTGATAGATAGATGAATGGGCGGATAGATAAAGAGATAAACGGGTTTGCACATAGATAGACAGAGCGGACAGACAGATAGATAGATAGATACCTAGATATGTAGATAGATAGATATTTACAGGCAAAATAAAATAGGTAGTTATACAAAGATGCACAGTTGGGTAGATTTAGATAGATAGGCGATTAGGCAGATAGATAGATAGTGATATAGATACACAGATGCATAGTAGGTAGTTGTAGATAGATAGACTGAGGGCAAACCGCATAGACAGATAGACTGATTGATAATTACGCAGATCCATAGTTAGGTGGTTAAAGATAAATAGATGGGCCATAGGTAGTTAGGTAGATAGTTCGATTAGACAAAGTTAGATAGCTAGATAGACGAATGGATAGACAGACTCATAGTTAGGTAATTATAGGCAGCTAGGATAATTCGACGAAAAAATAAGTAAATAGATAAAGATAAGGATATGCAGAAATAGATAGATAGATAAGCATGTAGAAATAATTAAACAGTGGCACCTGTTACCTGTGATCAAAATCCTGGGCTTCTGCTCCTGCTGAGCCCCGGTCGAGGTGCTCGACATACTCCTGTAGATAGAAATTCAGAACACCTTATTCATTTTAAGACAAGACCAAGATCAAATTCAGGAAGTCCGCCAAGCACCTGGAAGACTTGATCGCCGCAACGCGGAGGTGGAGAAATTTCAATTCATAAGAACAAGCCAAGGAGCTATAACACTTGGACAGAAAATTGAATTGACCGAGATTCGGCATTTCTCCTGGGTGGCAAAAAAAGAGTCCGCAGCGTGAACAGCACAACTCCAAACTGGCCGCGTTTGATTTAGAACATTTTTTCCCTCCTCCTGGTGGAAGCTAGCCCATGTGCCAAAACTGTTTGACGTCAAGCAGACTTCTTATTTCTGTCCACCAATGGAGGGCCTGATTTGGGAAGGCGCGGTGCTGCAGACTCGGTCCTGCCCAATCAGCTTTCAGCTTTTGTTTCTATTTATATGGATATAGGAAATGTTGAAAAGCATCAGTTGGAAACCTTTACCATACGGGCAACACTAAAATCTCCCGCTTTTGACCCAAATTAGACTCGAGTGTCCCAACGCGGGCCACTGGAACGAGGAGTTAAGATTCTTGTATTCGTCATAAGGGAAGTGAAAGACAGTCTCGACACAAATATAATTTAGTCAATTTATTTCATGACTTATAATCCAGGCGTATTTCGTTAA
Organism: Leptestheria dahalacensis; assembly: GCA_022114935.1. Lineage (NCBI taxonomy): Eukaryota > Metazoa > Arthropoda > Branchiopoda > Diplostraca > Leptestheriidae > Leptestheria > Leptestheria dahalacensis. The sequence goes on along the minus strand of JAIQCU010000363.1, from coordinate 33,452 downwards.
TCGCTATCCCAGCATTCTCCCTCGACGTGTCTCGAAGAGCTTCTATCGGGCGGAAGTCGGCAATCTCCCGAGATTACTCCTGAGGCTTTAATTGAAATCGATCATTACACACTTTGAGTTGAAGTTTAAGTATGCTGATTACCAAGTAACGACGATTCGACGATCACTTTTCGCTGCGGGCACTCTTCCATGTGGCTCTGAAACTGCGCTGCAGGAACGTGATGAAGCGCGTTGTACGGACAGACCTGGAAATTCATGTGCTGATTGGCCTGAAATTATACATACGTTTTTCACTTGCATCGTTCGAGAAATTATAAATAAGGGATTCAAACAAAATACTTGGCGGCATTTGACGAGATGACTGTGTGCCGTGAGAATTTTCATCACGTGGGCATTATTATAAGGACAGACGAAATATTCTTGTGGCATTATCTTTTACTAGGATTTCCAAATTCGACGAGATATAAACAGAAGGAGTCCAAACAAACTCGACGTTCAAAAATGTGTTGACTGCAATACGAGCACAGAGGAACCGGATTGATTAGGAAACGATTACTAATTCATAATTACAATTATCCCTCTAAATACATTATTATGTGTGAACTCTTTTAATTAAGCTACTATTATATAAAAGAATATTCTGGCGTATAAAATGTTCAAATGATAAATTTGATTTAATAAAGCCAGTAGAATAATTAACTATACGATGAACTTGTATATCATGGATCCTTTCAACTTGAGAATTTTATTTTGCCAAACCTAACAGTCCAATTCACATGAAAATTTACTAGTACATAGAGTATTACCAGTTCTACACACCGTATTTTTTGGCTGTTATATCTTTGAAAACTTGGGTTGGGTGCCATAAGCGATCAACTTCTCCCCAGCAAGAACCCATTGCTCTGGGTACTTGCAATAAAGATGACATTACGATTAATAACGAAGTAGAATTAAACCTGGATGTGAATGAATATCACAATGATGATCATAAAGAAAGGGGTATTCCAAAGAAGGGTGCGTGAGCGCAGACCGATCCAAGTGAAACTGTTCTCACATATCCCAGGCTCGCCACTCCATCAAAAACATGCGAGTTGATAGACCCTATTACACGCAAACGTAAACCCACTTTATACGTGCGCTACCAACGATTATTATTTTTTCTTAATTACAACATTAAGAAGGACCCTCTCGATTATGAGTCCGGAAGGTTTTCATCAATCTACTGCCGAGCGCGGGGAAAAAAATCGTCCAGAAAATAATTTCACCTCGAAAGTAATGTGATGTGACGTCAATGGCATAATCATTGGGCTTCAAATTTGCCCCCAGGCTATGAATAATTAGTACAGGAAGGAATCTTAACTACGATCCCTAAAAAGGTAGATTGAAAGTAAACACAATCTCCATTAGTCTCCAAATTCGCTTATGGCTAATAGATATCAACTTATAATTGGCTAAAGGTGGTGGAATCATTGCATGAACGGATATTTGGGGAAAGAAGCGGATTAGGAATCAAATACACAGTGCAGTGAGCAAGACGAGGTGTCGTAATCGCGTTTTATGAAAGAAAACGACAGTCTGGAACACTTTTGATACGACAGTGTCCATTCTGGGCCCTTTTTTGCCTAGTGCCAGGCAAATCCCATGCCTTCCGATGCTCTACTGCTTTCTGCACATTAACAGATAACATAACAATCAAAATCACAATGGGAATTGAATTCTCATGTACGTCGTTTTGCAAGACTGTACTATGATCACTGTCCAATTAACTTTAATTGTTATTAAAGTACTCAATTTTGCCCAAACAACAATTCAGGACCGCTAACTTTAAATGAGCACCCGCTTGGAACACGGAGTCAATCGGATTGGTCTAGAATACCTCCGTAGGCGGGGCTTAATATGCCCTGAGGCCATAACGACCATGACAGGGAAAGCCCACATGGCGGCCATGTTGGAAGAGAAGTGTGGAAGACATCGAATTCGAGTCTCTCCATGATTAGTTTGAATGTTAACTAATTTAACTTCAGTGTAAAAAACCAATTAACTATTTAAGTTAATCACACCAAACTTCAAAAAGGTAAATTTCTCAGTTTCATTACTTACAGACAACTTCAGCTTGTTGAAACGGTTCTGCTTGTACGTTTAGGTTGGACGGTACACCAACTGCGAGTCAATTAGCAGATGCATTCTTTCTTGTAATAATGGTTGCTTTACTCGATCAATGCGGTCGAGGGCTTATTGAAACATGTAAGCTGCTGTGTGACGGAGCCTCCAGTATATTCGTTTCCTCCTAATGAAAGGTTATTAACATAAAAGGTCGAAAGATCTAAATTTAGAAGTAGATAAGTAACAACCGTTAATGAGTCTTGCATAATTCATAACGAACGCATGGTTACGTCCATTTCTGAAATTGGTGTATCACTTATTCATCTGAATGGACATCTACAAATCGGCCATTGTATAATAACTTATCAGTCGACTGATATTCAGTTTCAGTTCGTCTGTACCTGCAGATTCTCCCGCAAAAGGCAGAGTAATCTACAATCACCGGAACCACTTTGCAGTTAAATGTTTTAAAATTAAGTGAATGTTCATTAACTATTATAGTGTTAGTTTGTTTCTGATGCCTAATGCAGTTAGAATTAAAATCATTATCATAATCAAACAGTAAATATACGTCGAGGTATCGATCGGTAGCTGTTTCTTATCAACTTCTTGCATTTCACGTTAATAAAAATTACCTCAACGGTACTGATCACGTAATTTCTGTTTAGACTGCACCATTAATTAAGTTATTCATTTATTATGGTTTTAAAAAAAGGCACCAAAATCATCTTGACACATGCGTTGTACGCACCGAGCGACATTTAATCACAAAGCGAACAGGTCCGGCGTTGCGCGCTGAATTATAGGCGAGCAGGGCGCGAAACTTTGGCCCGGCCCGGGTCAGTCGCTGCAAACCTTGGGCTCGGGCTGGAACCACCTTATCCCGCTTTTACATTTCTGTTTGGCAAATTATCGCCCCGAGTTACCAAGTGCACACTTTACTAGAACAAAAGGTAATTAAAGTACATTTAACATTAATAAGATAAATTCAACAAATAACTTACAAGTAACAGACGAATTAAATATATATACAGTAATTTATATGATAAATTTGCAGATGATTCGATTAGCTAATGTGTGCTACCATAGTTTAGTTAATCAAAGAAAAAGTTAATCACGAACTAATTAGTTATCTAACCTGTACAGCTCAATAGACGAATCTGAATTTAAGCTACCGGCAAAATGCCAAATCTCCAGTACATTAAATCCTTACTGTCGACCCAAGGACCGAGTTTTTCTGCGCAATGGGTTTCTCAGTTTCCTGGCTCTTCATAGCAGTTTGCTTACTAGCGACCGCCAGTTGTTCACCGGTGACGGATTACATCCGCCAGGACGAGACTCTCGTCAAACGGCACCTGTCCATCACCCAAGGATTGGTTTTCCTGGATACCGACCTGCAGAACCAGCTGCGGGAGCTGCTGCTCGAGGCTCTGCTGCGGACCGAGATCCGCAAATACTCGCTGGCTTTGGGCAAACGACACAAGGGGAACCACCAGCTTCTGACTCGGACCTTCATCGAGTCGCTGCAGAGGCCCGTGAGGAAAGCTCGATTCACCTTCGGTCTGGGTAAAAGAAGCCCACAGACAAAGTTCCTTTAAGCTGAACCATTAAACCTGACAATTACCGTTCCTGTCACGATATATTCTCGCAAATGACACGAATAAATGATTTCACCTCGAATAACCTTTGACTATTTTGTAATACAAAAGAGAATAATCGCTGTCGTCCAACAAAAATCAAGCCGACTTGAATACATCTTTGCCAACGAGAGAATTCAACTTGCTCTTTTGACTCTCATCGAGCGTCAGTTTCTCGGCTACTAGGGTCGCCATCGATTCCACTTCGGCGAATCCCATTTCCTGTGCGTAGTTAATCGCCATCTATCAAGAGAAACCAATCGGGTGAATCACTAAATTTCAAACCAAAGAACCGCATTTATTCAACCCAAAGAAAGGTAGTTTTATTTACCAAAGCTGTGGCTGTCGACTTGTTCTCGATGGCCCCGCTGATAAAGCTGCTAACAGTCGATGCCGGAACGAAACCGGTTATCTTGCCGGCGTCCTGGTGCAGCTTCGATACGATCTTCACTGCGGAGTCGAAATCGCCGTACTGGAGGAATACTTTGAGCAGGTCGCCCAAAACACCGCCCGACCACCTGCAAAGACGACAGAAATAACTTCAATCAGATACGGAAGTAACGTAAGACTGTAAGTACCTAATTAGAATTGCCATTTACACAAAAATACTAGGGTAATAACAGTTATTAAGAATAGTACCTTAGCAGCTAAAGTTGATCAAAAAGCAGCCATTAGACCTTACCTGAGATTGGAAATCTGCTCTTCCTGTTCTGCGCTCTTGATAACCTCCTCTACGTGGTCGTAAATGGCCCGCGCGGTGGCAAGAACCGGATCAGTTTCGCCACTCGATCTGTTTTTACAAAAAATCAATAACTCAACAATTCAACAATTGAAGTCGCGTAATTCAAAATACACACTCGTGCGATTGGCTAGGTCCGGAACCACTGGCCAGCGCTCTGGTCACCGGAGCCAAGACTGTTTCCCTGTTGGAGATTTCAAAGTAGACGGCATCGGTCCACAGCTGAGCGACGTGGTTGGCAGCACCGTGTTCTTCCATGCACCTGACGATAGCCTACACAAGTCGGAGGTTAACAGTAAAATAACGGCGAATTAACAAGATCGAGGAGACCAAAATAGGAAAATTCAATCATATCAACATCGACTACTAATCGATAATTTACAATTATTATCAAAGAGATATCAATACGATGCATCAAGGTCATATCAAACTTTCGATAGCGGTATAACAGACTACACTGATACTAAAATAGGAAAAACAACTTGGAACTTTCAAATAACCATCAACAATGATAAATAAAATAAAGAATAATAGGGCCGCAAAGGATACATACCTCAAAAACAGAAGGTTCGGGCGTGTAGATATTTGGCACCAGCGTATTGTAGGCTTCCATCAGGCTATCCGGTAGCTCGTGGCGGCACAGGAGAAGCATGTAGTGGCGACTTGAAAATGACGCAGAAAATAAAGAATGTAAGTTTCATGTATAATTTTTAACAAAAAAGTAAAAATAACGTAATTTAGACACTCATCCAAATTAGTACGAGAAAACGAGGCATAATAATAGTAGAGCATAATTTATAAATTGCATTACATTTAAAAGTAAAGATAATAAGGTTGTAGTATTCTCTGTAATTACTTTAATTTGTTAATTATAATTAATTTAATCGAATAAAGACTCGTGCTGTACTAGTAGGCCGATTCCTTGTAAGAGTCCCCGATGAAATCCTTGAAATCGGGACGCTGGGCGAGCCCGAGAACTCTCTTGGCCAGGGCGATGTCATTGAGGAACTCGCAGACTTCCATGGCGCGCGACAGGAAGAAAACGTCCTTGGGATCCTACAGTGAAAATGGTAAAATAATTTCCTACATTATTTTCAAATAAAAATTTATTATTTTGTATCGTGTGTTACCTCTAGCCTGGGTTCCGTGTTCTCCAGTCGGGTAACGATCTCGGGCAGGATATTGTTAATGGGGCCTTTCTCTTTGTAGAAAATGTTGAGTAAATGGTAGTGGGTGGCAAGGCAAGGCTCAATGCAGATGCCGTGGAACTCGGCCAGGGCATCCAGGGCGTGTTTCCTCGAGACACGGTACATGGGTATGGTGGAGACCGCTTCAAGAACGGCGTTGAGGGTGCGGACCGACGGCTTGACGTTGCGTTTCTGCATTTCACGCAGAATGTCCTAATTAAATAACACTTTGACATCACATAAAATATCAGTAATGAATAACGGTGAAATTACTTCGACAATCTGCCATTTGAGGTCCGAGCTCTCCTTGACAAAAGCAGCGGTACGAATGACGTAGTTGTAGGTTTCTTCGTCGAGGACCCGGTTCTCGCCTGTGGGATTATTTAACACGGTTCAGACGGGAGGAAACGAAACGGTAAGTGAAGGATTGTACTTAGCAGTTGCGTGTAGATTTGCCAGGCTCCTTCAGCTTGACCATACATGGACATGCCACGGATTAGAGCACAATACGACTCGGTGGATTTGGGCTCCATGTCGTTGAACAGTTTCTCCGCAGCTCCGCTATCCCTATTGGTGAAGTGGGATTGTTTCATGTACTTTTCGGAAAATTCAGTTTATCGAAAACTCGTACTTCCAAAGTCTCCTGGGACGGTCTTTGCCCTTCATTCCGGCTTTGTACCAGCGTTCCTCAATCAGTTCCTCGTCCAGTGGGTCCTCCCCGTTGTAATAGCAAAGCACTTCGAGCAGCGCCTCCTTCGTTTCATTTGAAACCACTACATCGAAAAAGAAGAGTTAATACAAACTCTGCATACAGTATACAACATAATGGCTTACCAGTTTTGTTAGTCACAAGGGTGTTGTATGCTTTCCAGGCGTTTTCAACTTGAGATCGCTCGATGAGGTTCTTCAGCAGGTCTTCCGTCACCACCGTGGATTCTGTGAATTTGTCTTTTGGTGCAAATGCCTAAAGATCACAGGAGGGTGAATATTGAGGAGTTCAGACACGACACAAACATAGCGAGTACCTCGATAAATGGCTCAGCTACGCGGTGCTGGAAGAAATCACTGTGCTCCTCACGGATCCACTTGGCGGCTTTCCGCCCAGCTTCTTGGGCCATCGCAAATGCGCGTTTTGAGGTGAGTGAAACCGGTGTCAAGTACGGATCATCATGGTATTTGTAATGGGCTGCGATGGGGTCGCGTTTCACAGTGGAAGCTAACGCCTGAGAACCAAAGAGTTAATGGCATGATAGGTACAACTAAGTGGCATCGATTACTTTTAATATGTCTGTGGGGCCCCGCTCTACGTAAGTGGGTAAGATGACATCTTCAGTCTGTTTCTGGGTTTGTTCATGACTGACGCTGCGGACGGCTTGGGTCAGCGTCTGCAGTGGAAATTTCCTAAGGTTGAAAAATAGAACATCAACTATAAGTGAACTCACTAAAGGAAATAACAGAAACACGGGTGCGTTATAACCTAAATTAAACTGTCATAAACAAACAAATCAGATCAGAAACCTGTTTTTTTAAATCGACAAATACCTAAAGAGTTACAATTTTTATTAAATATTAAATAATCTCTATTCTATACCTCAATAAATGAGCTTTCTGAAGTTTTCTTAACATGATTAGAATTCTTGTTTATTTTTCAAAGTTAAGTGCGAGGTTCGTCCGCAGACGGCTTAAAAAGCAGACGATCCTCCAAGAACCGGCACGATACAGCAGTGCCAGGCTGACTAGCAAAAATGAAATAAATAATCTAGTCTAATATATGAGTTTATTAATTAATTCTGCATTAGATTTTAAATTTTAATCACATAAACTAATAAGTAACATTCATTAGTAATACAACCAAGGAACGGATAAATTATTTGCACGTCATAACCAAAGTTATATATTTTTTATTGAATGTAAACTAAATGATATCTGAATGTTTTAAATACAAGTTTTTATTGATAAATTTTAAATTTTAATATATAGAATTAACTATATTGCAATCGTCTTCCTGCATGTATTCATAAGTGAAATCTGGCAACGTGGCTGTTTGAAGAGGTAAACATTACAAGCAGTCAAACGTGTTACAAGTCTTCAAAACTATTTGTTGAAACTTATTAAGATATAATTTTACTTCAGCTTAAAAAATGAAAAGGAAGTCAGTTGCACAGACTGGCGATAATGACGATGAGGCGGCTAACGTCTGCAGTGAAAGAGTTGGCGTTCGCGTTTTGCTTCAAACTCCGGAGGAATTAGCCCACAATCCCCACTGTCCACATGGTTAACAACCTATAATTCAATAATGAATAAACGTGTTAGTTGATATTCTGTAATAACTTATTTCTAGGACCCATGCTGTTATTCGAGCGAAATGGTATGGCGGAAGACAGGTTTTTTGCCTGCTCTGCTTTTCGGGACCGCAGATTCTGCCCTGCCCACGTGAAATTGTCCGATTCCAAAATCACGCCTTCAGAAAAACAGGACGTGTACTTGGAAGGTTTGAGAAGGAAACTGCAGGAGTACGAGACTCTCAGGGAAACTGTGTAAATGATATTAAGCTTAATTGTACTTAAATAAACTTATAGCTGCCGTTATTTAATGCAGGTTGGCTCTGCCGCCGTCTGACCGCTATTACTGCAGGACGTGCGAGGTGCTATTTAACCGTGGCGATAAATCTGATCACGGAAATCACAATACTGTCGAGAGTATTGACGATCTCACTCTGGCAAAACCCTCATTGGTAACATCCATACTAGTTTTGTCTTATTATTAATTAATTAAATTAATTTAACTGTCTTTCAAATGCACAGCTATTGACCCAGTACTCCAGTGCAAAGAAAGAGGCGCAGTTCCATTTTAGCAGCCCGACTCTGAAAACGATTCTCTCGTTCCTGCAGGACACTGGTGCGACACACACGCTCTGTGTCGGAGTCCCCACCGTCTTTGAGGCCCTTCAAGAAACTTCCAATATTCAATCGCTTTTATTGGATTTGGATTTTCGATTTGTAAACCATATTATATGTTTTTATTATTAACTCTTCTTTCCCTGGTAAAAAGTATCATGACAATGTCGAAAAATATCACAATGAAATGTGACATTATCATGACTTTATTACAACTTATGAAATATTATGACTTATTACAATGTGACATGATATTTTCAGTATTAACCTGGGATTCTTTTAATTTTCTTTTATATTTGAAGCTTCAGTTTTACCCGCCTGAGAAATACCTCGCCTACAACATGTTCAACCATCATTTTTTCGAGGGACAGTCTGCCTTATCGACCTTTAACCGCTTTCTGAACGCCGAGGATGACGGGAAGAAAAAATGGGCGCTAATACTGGATCCACCGTTCGGAGGAAAAACCGAAGTTCTCGCTCACACGATAAACATCATTAAGAGTTTTTGCGGCGGCTCTGACTTGGCAGGTTGGGCGTACAGAAGATGATGAAAAGTTTACTTGTGTTAAAATCACGCTTTATACTAATCGGTTTTGCAGTTTTCTGGGTCTTCCCCTATTTCATGGAGAAGCATATTAAGATGCATTTGCCGGACTTCCATATGCTGGATTACAAAGTGAATTACGTAAACCATCAGTCATTTCAAGACGGTGAATTAAGTTCAGTATTCTTAGCCGATAGCAAATTGTATTACTGAAATGGTTACAGGCTCGAAAGGAAGGAAGCAAGGATCCCCAGTACGTATCTTTACAAACGTGCCACCTCGACTGGTGAAGTTACCCATCGAAGAAGGTTACAGATACTGCGAGCTGTGCGAGAAATACGTCAGTTCGGAAAACCGCCACTGCAAGCTGTGTAAAGCCTGCACATCAAAGGTTTGTTGTTTGTTGTCATTGACATGATTCAACTCGTCCGTATTTAAATCTTAATATCGTTTTAGGATGGAAGAACCTACGTCCATTGTTGTATTTGCAAACGATGCGTTAAACCGACTTACGTTCATTGCGTCAAATGCCAAAGGTGTTTTCTTCCGCAGCATCCCTGCCGGGGATCTCCGTATCCTGCAGACTTGGTACGGACTTGGGACAAAATCTAGAAACCTAATTCTATACTTCATCTATATATCTATCCATTCATCCATCTGCCTACCTACCTACCAATCTATCTATCTGTCTGCCTATCTATCCTTCTATCTATTTGTCCGTCTATCTATCTATCTATCTATATATACCCTCCACCTACAACTATCTGTTTTTATATCCACCCGTATATCTATCCGTCCATCTATCTACCTGTATTTCTACTTATCTCTTCATCCAACCGTCTACCTAGCTATCTATCTAACAGTCTATTTGCTTATTTATCTTTCTATCTACTGATCTGTCTGTTCATCTGTTTCTCCATCCATCCGTCTGTCTAACTATCTCTGTCTCTATGTGTCTATCGAACTGTTCATCTTGCCATCTCTCTACCTTTCTGTCTACCTCACCCTGTATCTACTTGTCCCTTAATCTATCCTAGCCATCTGTCCATGCGTCCATTGATGCATCCTATTTACTGATGCCCATATTTACCGCCCTTCCATCCATCTGTCGATCTAATTTTTGATCACAAATGTATCTATCTATCTAGGTAACGAAGAAGCCCAAACAGAGACATTTTGCTCAAAACGCCGCCGGTAAATGGACTGTAACACTGATGTAAGAGGTCGAATGTTCTTCAGAGATGTGTGTGATGTATTTCACTAAGAACTAGTATAAAGATCACAGAGTTTCAACAAAGGCACTTTTATATCTGAGGCTCAATACATTCTCCTTGCTGCGACATTCACTTGCAAAGCGCTGTTCAACAATTGGTGTTTCTCAGTGGCAGTAGTTGCACTGCGGGTGACACTTGACCCCGTTGACTCCACATCTGCAGCCTCCGCTGATGTCTCCTTTACCCTAGATTACAATAGACAATGTCATGTAATGTACCAAACCACTAAACTAGAGGAACTTGTAATGAATCCTCAGTCATCATGAAATCTCAGCTGATTTACTTCAAAATTGTAACGAAAGAAATCAGTTAAATATCAGATTACAATTAAACGGTATTCGATAGTTTGTAGTTAAGAAACGGCGGTACGCAATAACTTTATAAACTGCCGCTAATTCAGGGTACCTTTTCTCCCCAACGGCGACCGCGGGTCACCCAGCAGATTTCGGTGCGGCAGACGGAGCAGCGGACCCAGTCGCACCCCCAGCGCTTCATCAGAACCACTTGACACTGGGGACAGGCCAGCGCTTCTCCACTTTGCACCAGCGCCTTTAACGATTCAATCAAAACCCGACTAAGAATCATAATTATGAACAATAGAGGAAAAAAATAAAAATGATTACATCAATCATCTCTTTAGTTCGCTTAGCGTCTTCATTGGATTCAGCGTCTTCGGTGACGCGGTCCTGATACTCTTTGCAGTTTATTCCCTCATGAATCGCCTTGAAGATGTTTGTGAAATGTGTTAACATATAGTAAGGGATTAAGTTTAAATGTGTAAGATGCTGTACTAGATGTAATGTACCTGACATGTAAGACAATTACTATGGCGACAAACAGGACAGCGGAAGATATTGACGTTATCTTCGATGATGCACCATCCAGGGCAGTTGGGCGTTTGGCAGTGAAATGCATTTTTCATTTGTTTCTCGGCCAAGTTCATCGATCTCTCTAAATGCTTCTCGTAGACATCGGCCTTCACTAGCTGCAGAAATTATCTTAAATGATTCCTCTTGAAAGTAACTTGTATACAATTCGACCATTTCCCTATTCCGTTCGTCATTATGTCGTAATTATTACCGGACTTTAACATCTTAGTTAAGTTAACTCGTGCAACACTAGAATGAAGTATAGAAAGTGAAAGGAGAGAAAAGTAGATTACGTGCTTACCGCTTTGATTTCTCGTTCCTGAAGCGTACTCTCGCACGCGTAATTGTTATCACGATAGGGGCAGTGTACAGTGGCCTCGGTGGAAAACTCCACTACATGAGCCAGACAATCTCTAATCAAGTAAAACGAAACATTTGGGTTAACAATAATAATATTAACTTAATTAGTAAATAATTTTAGATTCTATGATCCGATTCAACAGCATACCTGCAGAATGTGTGAAGGCAATCCCGCAAAGTGGCTCCAACTCCCGGCGGGACGTTCATCATGCAAACGGGGCAATCGAAAGTGTCACCGTTGGGGACAATATCTGAATTCTCCAGAGTCAGTAGAGCAGTGTAAGATGCGGATTCGTTGCCAGAGTGCTGCTGCATCTCTGGTGGTGCGGGCGCTGCTGCAGTACGTGCCGTAGCACAAGCTTCGCATCCAGGACGCGTTTCGGGGTTCACTAGCGTGCACGTGGGGCATATCCATCCTGCGGAAGCGGCAGGAAGGTTAACATCACCCGGAGATGCGACTGAAAAAGAGATACGATTCGTGTAAACAAAACTAAAGATGTTCAAACACAACGTCAGCGATTCTAGTTAAGTAAAAAGTTAAATCATAAGATGCTGATAGCAAAGATTGTGGATAGGATACCTCTTTGCAGTTGCAGTTAATGTATTAATCATTGCCTATTATCCGTACCTACCATCTACATATCCACATCTCTTATCATCTTAATGCTTGTCAGTGATCAAGGTAAGACGTTCATGTCAGAAGTACCGTTACCGTTTTCCGATGGTTGTTCGGTGATGTAGGTCTGTAAGACTTGGACTACTGTTGCTACCATGGTAACTGGCATTTCCGTCGGTTCCCTAATGGATGCAGCTGGAAGGTCCACGAGTTTAGCTTCCCTTCAGAAAACAAACGCTATGAGAGAATTCGCAAATGTGTTGAAATGTAAGGAAATCTTTACTCGTGGTCAGTATGATCAGAGTCGGATTCTTCACAACTGCTGTAACGATTCTCTTCGTAGTTAAAGTAGCGTTTCGGGTGGCGGTCAGGTCCTGGAGTAACTTTCTCTGGCGCGTGAACCTCTTTTGTTACTTTGGCTGTCGGTTGAGCTTTCGATTCAGCGGCGTCTGCTGCATTTTCGGTAAAACAATTAACGTTAAGGTTTGTTTGAATCTTAACAGGAGGACGTGAAACACGAATAAAACCTGGGGCAACAAGATACAAAAACAGGGGCGTGTGGTTTACAGTAACGTCGTACTGCAACAGCGATAGATTGTCATCTCTGGCCAACTTCTTGCCAAAGATCCACCGTTGCATCTCCGCTGGAACTAGATGCTCATGCTGTACTAGGAGTTTCAGTTGTTTCAAAGTCGTCTCGGGAGTAACTCGAAGTGGGAAAGGACCGCGCTGGGACAGGCGATCTTCAATGTAGATATCTACTCTGCACAAGAAGCTTTACATTTTACCAACAGAGAATCAATGGATGTTATGGTAAGCTATATGCACATTACAGTAAGGAATCGTCAGGTTTTTGCTGGACATCCGCCGGTATCTTCTTGGGAGTCGCCGGGGTTTTCGCCGGGGTTTGCGGGGCAACTTGTGATATTTTGGTCTGTGTCTGCGCCGTCGACTTTTTCACCGCCGACTTCATGGCAGTGGGAGTCGCTGATTTTTCAGCTTTCCTGTCTGCATCCTGTTCGGTTGGCATCTCTCCAGCAAGCGCGTCAGTTTCAAGAAGCGTCTTCATATTAATACTGTTAACCTCTTTGACAGGTGGAACTGTCAACGGTTTCGTAATGTCCTCAACAGCCGAGTCTTTCTCTTGTGCTTCCGCCACCGGAATCGGTTCCTTAGCGTAAATCTTGTTTTCGTTGAAAGTAAGCAACTGGTTTGTCAGCTCGCTGTCCTTCTTGGGAGCTGCAACTTCCTGCAACTTTTCTTCGGTTATGTTTAACGGTAGGTTGTTGGTTTTGCTGCGGTCATTCTCCTTCTGGTGTTTGACTTCTTCAGCTGATTCCGGGCCTGGTTGTTTGCTAGATGCCTCAAGCGGAATAGTTGGCTTGTTGGCTGGATCACGTAGAGTCGTTGCTGGTTTATGTGCTGGATCAACTGGTGGGATTGCAGGCTTACTTGATGGGTCAAGCGGGACCGACTTGGTTAACTGGGCCGGTAATGGCTGCTTGGGTTTCGGCTCCTTATCAGACTTGGAGACTTTCAAGGTATTCTTCGGTGTAACTTCCGCTGAACTCGTCGGTCGCTTGATAGCAGCTAATTCTTTAGCTAAGACCGCTGCCTTGTCGAACTGTCCATGTGCAATGGCCTCTTCTAAACGCATCAGCAGGCTGCTGACTCGCGATTCTGTTCAAATCAGTAATTTATTTTAAAGATGGCCTGTAATCATGGAATGGGTTATAGGGATAAGCATCGAAGTATGACTAGGACTCATATTATAACAGTGGTAGATTAGTAGTGTACTTTGTTCTAACTGGAAAACTGTTGTAATAAGTTTTAACTACAGAGGATAATTAAACTCAAATGTTACCTTCTTGATTGGATTTCGAAGATGGTTGGTCCTTTTTCTTGGCCGAAGCAGCAGGCGTCTTATCTCGTTGCTGCAGGTACTGGCTCAGCTGAAACGAAGTATTGGAGAGGCTTGATTGATTAGTGGCTCTTTCTATAGCTAGGGCCGTCTCAATCTTGGCAAAATCGTGGTTTTTCATGGGCTCGTACGGTAGCTCAGGCGTTTTGCCCCCTTCTTGTATCGTTTCAACGCCTGCCGCCTGTTCCTTACCATCTGTCGTTACGACTTGGGTATTGCATCTTTTCACCATGGGGGTTGTCTTGCGTAATGTTTCAGTACTTGTCTGACACCCTGACGATACCTTGTTCATTTTTATCTTACAGTTTTGCTGCTGCTCGGCCCCTATTGTTGTATTCTTGGAAGTAGGTTGTTTACTTTGCTCTAGCAGCGTGTCCTTGCCTTTTTCAGTAGGGGCCTTGTTTGTCATGCCCAACTGGGATGTAAAAAACGCTAAACGAGCCTTTCGTAATGCTTCGGCATCCAAACGAGCATTTTCTTCGGACGGGCTACTGGTCGTTTCAGCCTGGCATTGAGACGGCGTTTTTTCAGTCACCGGTTTCGAACCGATGAACGTACTTGGCATTGCAACTACTGGTTTTGAGTGCGTTAAGCCAGCTTTCTCGGGCAGCGGTTCGTTGGTTTTTTCCTTGGATACTGTTGGAGATAACTCGGTGCTGGTATCTTGAATCGCAAGCTTTTGCGAAGGCGTAACGACGGTTTGAAGGGCAGCGTGAGAAGCAGCAGCGTCGTCCACGACGCTATTTTTACTCGACATCGTTGGCTTCTCACCAAAGTATTTCTTAATTTCTTCCTCCCATTTGGTACTGCTCTGAGTGGTTCCATTTACAAGTGACGCTGATTTCGTCTCTTCCTTTCTGGTGAAAATGGAGTCGACGCGTGAAGCCTTCGAGCTTTCTACAAGCCCCTCGCTTTCCGTCTTTTTCGACAGGTCGCTTTTAGCGACATCCTGAGCGATTACTTGCTTTCCAGTTTGATTGTCCTTCCTAAAATTGGGTGGTAAGCATTTCCTGGGTCTCAAGGCGCTGCACGCTTCACACCACAGTCGCGTGCTTTTATTCATCAAGGTGCAGGTCGAGCAAGACCAAGAATCATCATCTTCAGATGTGTTGGACTTGGTTTCAACAGCTGGGCTTACTTGAAAGTAGTTGGATGTCTTTGGACGAGCACCACCGGGAAATAAGGCAGGAGTGGGCGCCGTGGACGGTACTAGTGGTTGGATTCCATTTTCTTTAAGTTTGACGTCTTTGGAAGATCGCTGGTCAGATTTCGTAACCTTCAATTTGTTATGATTGTCTTCGCAAGCGTCTGCGAATTTTACATTGGCCAACTGTTGTTTAGAGTCTGCTAATCTTAGGTCGGGCTGCGTGGGATCAAGGATGTCTTTCAGAGTCCTCTGCTCGGGTTTTAATGCGTACTCCTTATTTATGTTTCCTTTCCAATCTTCTGAGAGTTTCAAGTTCCCCCCTTTCCGAATCTGTTCCGGTGATATCAAACTGGGCATGTCGAACAAGTTTGTAGTCCGAGAGGGTTTATTTTCTTTCCCCGTTAGGTCCTGCTGAGTTGGAGGGTAAGAGGGTTTCAACTCGGATTCAGATTTTGACTGCGAAACGTTCAGTGAGGTTGTTGAGCATTCTGGACTAGGAGCCTTGACTGAAACTTGTTCCTTAATGGCGCGCCTTGACAGACGTGGCGAATTCATGTCTTTTCTTGTTTTGTCTATAAATTTCGCCAAGTCAGTCATCACCGTGGGTACCGAGTCTATTTCTGGAGGAATTTCAGCCGGTTGTGCTAGCGCGCGTGCCTCGCCAACTAATGGAGGTGCAGTTTGTTCATTATCGGATCTTTCATTAGGCATATATGACGAGTTAACAGTTACTCGTGTTGTATTCAAGGCGTTGAACATTTGAATCAATTCCTTTGTCGATGCCTTTTTCGGTGAATCTTCCTCGCACTCGTCAACCGTGCACGGCACTCGTGCTAGCTGAGCGTCTAAAGATGCTAAATCTGTCGACTTGTGAACGATAGTGTTCTTACTGGGGTCGACGTCTACGTAGTATCTCGCATCCTCAGCCTGTTTCCGCTCCAGTTGCCTCTCCTTCTCTTTCCGGATGATTTGAGCAGCTTCGCGATCCAGTTCACTGATGTTCATCAACAGGGATCTTCTTTTCGAATCAGCCTTGGGCATTGTTCGGTCTGCAGAAGAAGACGAAGCATTGCGGTTTTTAGACGATGACGGGGTACCTAAGCTACTTGAGTGAGTCACGGGGACTGCAAGACTGTTGACGTAAACACTCCGCCTGTAGTAAGAGACATCAGGCATCCATTCTTCTAGATCGACTCCTGCCTTCCATTTGCGTTTTTCATTCATGGGAGTTGGGTGATCCCCGCGTCTAGGGCTGTGCGCCGCGTGTCGCTTGTACCACGGCCGCAAAGGCAGGGTCTTCCTCGCACTATCTGCAAAAGTGCCATTGGCATTCTGCGTCGCTTGAATCTGGGCTTTTTCCGAGACCGGTCGCAGAATGCCGCCCTCTAATTTAAGTATGTCGTTTCTGGGACAGGAACTGTCATAGATAACCTCGTCGTTAGACGGATGAACCGGCGTGGCGGCGGAAGCGTTTGATGCATCGGTCTCTATTGCGATTTCGGGACATAACGGTGATTTCTGGTACAGCTGAACTTTGGAGAGTATGGTGCGGGAGTTTAAAGGATCGTGCACTTTCTCGTCATTGTATCCCAAGTAGTTATATTTGGAGTCGTCTAGGTTGGAATTCAGGTCGTTCCATTTGCTTTCTTTGGGTGGCGAAGGCGCCTTCTTCTTTCTGCTGAGTGTTGAAGACGGACTCAAGGAACTGCCGTAGTTCGGAGGTGGTATATTAAGCCTGGCTAGGGCGGAAGACTCGGTTGTCACCGACCGAGACCTGCCAGACCGTTGCAAGGAGGGGGGAGAAGGAGCTTTCCGCTTACCCGGCACATGTATGAAACTGAAATGCTTCGTGACTCGGCTATTATCTCCTGGTAGCACTGCACAGGCACCTTGGACAGTCATTGCTTCACTTAGAGTAGGATTTGAGTTATGTTTGTACGGTCCTGATGGAGGTGGAGGGGCTGGACGTTTCTTGCGGCCGGGAAAGGAACCGCGACCCGAACCGGTTGTCGAGACTCGCTTTAATTTATTATCGGACACCTGCGATCTACTTTCTACTTCTTTCATTTGTGACTCCCACTCGGTACGCAGCGCTCGGATTGCCGCCGCGTTGTTCTGCGCCAGAGTTGCAGCGTTCGTTCGAATAGTACTTGTACTTTCCCCTCTGTGAAGACCGTACTTTCTTCGCAGGGTTACACTACTACCTTCGCCAGGTTGGGCCTTGACATCCAACAACTTGCGTTTCACTTTCTCTGAACTTGGGCCTTCGTGCCTGGTCGAGTGAAGGAAAGTAAAACTGCTGGCTGTACTCAAAACTTCGTTAACACTGGCCGTACTGTCCGAACTGACATAACCCAACCTATCGAGCGATCCCACAAGATGCACAGGGGCTCCTCTTCGCGTCACGGGGCTGGCCTGAGCGCTGCGTGTCTGTGGAGAAGAAGCGTCTCGTTCGCGAGGCCTCCGTCGAAACCAGCGAAAAAACATGGAGAGTCCCGGCTGGTGGTGTTGATCACGGCCAGCTTCCAAGTGCAGAGAGGAGCCCGAACTGGCGCTCAACCCGTCCTGGTGGCTACTTTTATGAGCTATATTACGCGGCAGACTCGTTTCGGAAGCACCGCGCGCTAGTGGAAACCGACCTCGCCCGTGCCGCATGGCCTCGTGAAACTCGCGGTAGAGGTCGTCGCTATCGCCGCTACCGCGCGGTCGGCCCAAGTGAGGCTGCCCTTCTGCTGCAATCGGTCGCTTGTCCGCTCCCTGCAACATCCAATGAAACTTTTGTCAGTCAACTATTCTTCGCGGGACAGCCTCAGCTTGGTTGTGTTGCAGCCAATCCAAAACTTGAAATTTCCCCTAAAACGCACAGTTACACATCTCGCTTCGAAACAAGTACAGATTTTACATATATGAAAACCATGCTCGGGTCCCCGCCCGTCTGAACCCATGATGGAAGGGAACCGTAGATTTTGCAAAGATGACGGCAACATAACTGGACACGGCATCTTTATGTCGAGCAAATGAGACGTTGTAAAGACCTAATTAGATATAATCTAAGGTCAGACCGATTAGCTAGGAGCCATAAGTAACTTGAGCTTGTCGGCTCTACTTTTTCCCCCCGCCTCTCGATGATGGAAACGGTAAAATGCAGATGGCAGGGAAAAAAAGAGCAGCTCCTCCGTCAGTCTGTAAAACTTTCATCACTCGCTAAATATTTACACGATAGTCAAGCACGAGTGTTCTTCGTCTTTAGCATCGGTATGTTGTTTATTGGGCCCTGTTTTTAACTTTGGAGAACCAATGAAAGCAAAGTTTTACAACCACTTTGGAATTGGAATTACCTGCGATGATAGTTTTTGATTCCACTGCGGATTCCAATCTTTCTGCTGGGTCTTGGGTCTGGCACCCTGTTCGCAGAGCGGCTGATTCCCGGACGACGACGATGACGACACCGACATTTCCTCTTATAAATAGAAGACGTCTTCCAAAACAAGCGCACAGACAAAAATCAACTCGGTCTCTTATCGTTTGGGTTTACAGAGAAAACATATCAGCAGCGGGTAGAATTGGTAAACTTATAATTTCCTGTGTAAAATCAAAGGTAAGCACGAAAAAAACCTTGCCAGTTCTGTGAGTGTAGAGTACGGTAAGCGTGAACGCGCTGGGTCGCACACTGCTGTTCGAAAGGCAACCCGATTGGCATATGGCAGCGACAACACTGGCCAACGTGCCGAGCCAAAGATAGCGCACCAAGGCTCCTCTAGAATGAATAACTTTAAGAATAACACAGCGGGGTAGCCTCGGCTCTTGCCTGGGTTTTACTCTCTCTCTCTCACATGTAGCCTGTGCATCGCCATCGCCATCGACAACCCCCGAGAGCTTTCATGTCTATCGTACAACAACTATTTTAGACGAGATTCGTTTAATTTACATTCGGCGTCCCTCGGAGCCATTTGTTGACTCGCATTGAGTTATTGATGTTTTGGCGCTGCTCTGGGAAAAAATTTAAAAGACGAGTAGTATGACGCGCTAGAAGATCTGCTGCCCTTCTTCATACATTTGTATGTTTGACAGTAGAGCTAGAAACATTCATATTACATTGATGTGATCGGAATCCACTTGAAGTTGAAACGCGTCTACTATACATTCAAACACTAAAAGTGCCCATTATGGGATGATGATTACGAGTGGTTCTGAGTAACCGTTACCACGAATCCGTTTGACTAACGAGTATCTTGCTGAGTTGGTTTTCAAGTCGACAATAATGTTGATGCGATAACTGAGATGTCGCAATTCAAAGATGTGAAATCGAGTTCCGTTCGTCAGTTTTACGTGAAAAGCGTGATGGAGGACTGAATTCATTAGTCGAGTACTGACATTATTTTTTCGCCGGCTTCACACGTTTTTGACGAAGCGCTTTCGCACAAGGTCTCCTGTATAATTTGGAGGTCACTTTGCTCTTCAAGCGCCCCGCACCGTGTATTATCTCATTCCGTTGACCGTAGATGGATCGGTTGGCCCATTACACACCTTGGCCTCAAAAGCGTACGAGGAAAATTCTCAAGTGCCGCGTCTCTAATTTTTTTTTTTAAATAGAAGACCCGGGGGGAGGCATCGATGAAATTATCATGACAATATCATTCATCGCTCGATGACACGTGTTTCAAACGCGAATGACAAATATGATGGAACTGTGCCGTCGATTCTAGACGCCATTAAAGTCAAGTATCAAGTTTCCGTTTAAAGACAAGATCTCAGCGTTTGCCAGAACGTGTATTCATCATTAGTGTCTTACAGCAATTACAGGAGGAAAAGGACAATAAAAGAAGGAGACTACAACGTTATTTTTCTTCTTCTGTTAATTAGCAAGAAAAAGACTTGCTCGCAAAATACTTGGTTGATTTACCTCCCTATCAGAAATAACCATCCGGGGCTACGGGTATAAGAAGTGTCACAGAGCGGCAGCGAAATCATATCCCTCCCTCTTATTCCTTTAATCTGTAATTTGGTTTGTCAAGATCGAGCTGCTTCTCGAGACTGCACGGCAGGAAATTCAATTAGAAAAAAAATTAAGGTAGATGACGTTTCTGTACAGCCAATTATCGTGTCTTTCCTCCTTTTAAGAATACAAGTGTCGCAAAAAAATAAGTGTGAAGCTGTGCACTTTCAACGGATATTGCCCTTCCAACTGAACAAACGAAAATAACTGAAACAGAGGGGAAGGGGTGGGGAAAAAAGCTAGAATGGATCAATTGCTATTTACAGCCCAAAACACAAGTTATATAGCAAAGAGGCCTCCAAGAAGTTATCTTCCTTCATCTTTTTAGATCATCGACGACACAAGCCACAAGAGACTACAGTTTCGTGATCTATCTCTGTCCCCTCTTTTTTTGTGTGTGAAGCCCAGAAGAAGTTAACAGTCGGACGTGGCATTCTCAGAGTTGATGGCCTGCGCATTGGAACCGATTCTGGCCGATGCCGATTGCGTTAATCGATCTAATTCGGCAGCTACATCAGCTGGTCGAGAGACTAAATTCGTCTTCTCCGGGGAATCATCGGGTACCAAGCTGGCAGACGGCGATCCTTGTCCACTAGCTCGATCTAAATGGGAAAAATAAAATAAATAAATAAAATAAAATTGTTGACCACGACCATTTCCACACGTCAACCCGGTAATTACATTGTAGATTTCGTATAAAAATTTACGATACAGGAACAGCTATTTCCACCGTCCATCTGAGGACCGCACACCTGTCATTGTCCCCAAAAGACCGGAACAGAAAGTAGCGACTGGGAACAATGAGAATGCAATGCCATTTGGAACACGGTAGGAAATCCAAAGGGAACAAGTTGAGATATGTAAATAAGACATGACCAAAATAGAGAAAACAGAAATGTAAACAAATGAATAACACCGAGGAGGAAACAGTCAATACAAAAAGAAAAAGGAAAAACCGGCTTTTGAACATGTACAATATATAAACAAAAGGCCAATAGCAATTAACATATACGCACAACGTTGCGCATAACTTACAGGCCAAAGAAAAGAAAAATAAATAAATGGATCTTTTTTTTTAAAGGAGAATGACGGACAAACGGCGCAAACTTTTCAGCTTTCTCGATCCTTTTTTCTTATTTATTTATTTTTCTAATTTTTTTTTTGTTTACCTGCTGGGTTCAACGAGCCACCCGGTGACGAAACCGACGATTTCTTCAATAGAGAGTTAAAGAAGTTGGCCAGGACGCCTTCAGATGTGCCGCTTAAGCTAGTTTTCGATCCATCCAGCTGCAAAAGAAAAATAAATTAACTCTTTTACCATCTATCAGTTGATCTACCTATCTATCCATCCATCCGTCTATCTATCTATCCACCCATCCATCTACCTATCTGTTTATCGATCTATCTATCAAATCTATTTATCTAGTCTTAAATTAACAACCCCAGTTATATTAACAAACTAATCACAATGCATGCACTCCTAATAATGTATCTATTTCAGTTTTATGGTAAATTAGAACCTTCTTAGGTGAAGCCATCTGAGCCGGTAGAGCGGTCGACGAATTGCGACGGTCCACAGGCTTTTGGGCAGAAGACAGACCAGCACCTCGTCCGGGGGTACCGACTGCCATCTGAGCGACACCTGCGGGCGAGGCGTTTAGAGGTTGCCCTCCAGCCAAGGCCCCGTTCACTGCGCCTTGCTGCTGCTGCTGCTGTTGTAGCTGCTGTAAAAGCCGGCTTAAGAAGTTCTGCTCTTCTTCGGCTTGGACTTCCGTTTCACGCGGCACCGCCTACGCCAAAGAAAAAGTGATTCTGGTCTCGGATTATCAATGCAGTTCACTGATCACATTACCTTTCTCAGAGCTGGGCGTGTGATGACGTCATTGTAGTCGTCTTCAGGTCGGATTGATTGAAGATTCTCGTGCAGAATGGCTATTTTCTTATCGTTGTCCCATCCAGAGGGTCTAGTTAACATAACCAGATTCTTAATAACAAAATTATTCCTTTTAATCTTATTTTAATTACATGAAGACAGCGTCTTTTTCAACGACGAGAGCCGGCGTCCTGAACTGTAGGCCGTATATTCGGTGCACGAGGTATTTGTAAAGAAGGTCGCAGTTTTTATCCTCCTTAACCGAAGTATAGAACAAGGCTGCTCCATACTGAAGACAGAACTTTCGTAAATGCTGCTGAATAAAGTCAAACTGCTCCTCTTTGTAGTCCATGTCCTTTTCCAGGGTGGCCATGTAGTCCGTCTAAGTAGAATAACAAAAAGTCAGATTTTTTTTTCATTCTAAATGGGAGGCGAATGAACTTGCAGTAAGGTGATTACCTTGGTAACGACCACAACTATATCGAGACCGAGATTGCGTGAGAGCACGCCCGAAGGCAGAGGAAGTACACTCGACTCGGGATCCTCTTCCCCGTCGATGTGCCGAGAAGTTCGTCTTAACTGGGCAGCGTCTAATTCATCACCCGGCTCGATGTAATCTTGCCATCGCCGAACAACTAAAGATAGTATGTTTTATTTTTATTAACTTATACTGTATATGACTGCGGGGAGGGCGGGGTTAAGTTACACTTGTGCTGAAACTCTCGGATAGTTTCTGCCGACAACTGCAGTTTGTCGAGGTGATCCTGCAGTAACGAGGCCCAGGTGTGCAGCTGGTCCATCATGGCCCACGGCGTCGTCATCGATACTGTCAGAACTACCGTCGTATCTGCATACATTTCTTCTCTTAAGGCGAAACGTAGCAAATGTGCGTGGCTTGGGTCTCCATCTAACAGCCAGACGGCCATTTGTGTGTGATCTATTACAAAAAAAATACTGAGTATTGGTAAGCAGAAAGAAAGCCAAAGGTACGATACCATCTCTATACTCGTCCCTGACGTCGATGTACGCGTACTCGAGACCGAATCCTTTCTTGGGATCAACATTTCCTTGTAACTTGGCTACTAAAGTCGTCTTTCCTGATTCTCGATCACCTGTCGGGGCACGTATGTTTTAGTAACACGGTATTGTTGGGCATCAGACACATCCTTACCTATCACAATTATCGACTTGTTTGGAGACAGCTTGTGAGTGCCTTTCGACTGGACTTCGCTGAGCACCGAAGCCCTGTAATGTTACAAACTCAGTTTACCAGGTTGCAGGCTGACCGTTTCTCCATATTACAGACAAAAGTAACCATCACGAAGGACAATAACATTGAAAGAACGGTCGAGTTTGAAATAATGTAAAGATATTGAAGATCTTGGACGTTTTTTAGTTCAGCTATTAGTAATGCAGAAGGGAATGTGGGTAGGGCATTTAGAAATAATAATGAGAGTCCTTTTAAAGGTGAGACGTCACACCCCACCTACTTCTTATTGGTAATTTGCCCATCTGGGGAGCTTTAATATCGTATTGAACTAATAAAACCTAATGGATCTGTAGAAGATAATTCTTTCATACCAGATGTTTTCCTTTTCGCTATCATCCTTCTTTTCGTCTCTCATTTGAGCTGCGTTTGTTCTGTTACGGTCACTCACAGAGGCCATGTTAGTTGCCGATGACGTTCCTTCACGGGGGTAAGGTAGCAAATGCCCAGAGCGATTTATGTTCCGCAGCGTTGCCATACTCATAAATGTAAATACATTCAAACTTAAGTCATTTGATATTCCTGTTACATCGAGTAATATATCGCCATTTTAATTTATTAACATAATTTTGATAAATAAAAATTTCAAATAAAAATTAGCTTTAAAAGCCAACGTTTTGCAAGTTTTGTATTTATGTGCTATATTTTAACTTAAGTAATTTAATACTAACTATAGTACATAATAATATCAAAATATCGGTGTTGAATTAGTAGTTCTTCCTTAATTTTTAGGCGACTGATATACAACTTTGAAAAAAACAATAAAAAATATTAAAAAATAGGAGACCTGTACGGATCAGCTGTTATCTGTGACAGTTCGCCCGGTTCCCCGGCGTTCCTGTCTGTCGTCTATCGTAAACAAGGCTGTGAATAAAAAATAAAAGAAAACTTTAGATCAGCTTCAACTCTTGGTAGCTTTTTGTTAGGATTTGCAATTTGCAATGACACAGGGAGTTGCTCTACATTGAAAAATGAACGCCGACATTGAAGTTCACATCCAGAATAACGTGCCCTGGTCGAAATTACCCGTCAATGTTAAGCAGGTAGAAAAGATTAAATATGTATTGTAACTTTGCCTTACGATAATTAAGTTATATGGAATGAAACGTGGTCATAACATTCCAACAAGTCTTTCTTACATTTGCTCACTTTGAACGGGGTTTAATACTTTCTTGTTTGTTTGGCTCTCTGAATAGCTCCTGGGAAACTCGTCCAAGGAGTACGACAAGCTGGTCGTAAACTTCAGTGTCCGTAACCAATTGCGGTACAGAGGCAACCTTGGTGAGGATTTTTGTACTTTGCAGTGAGTTTTGGATGGCTAACTTTTTTGGTTTGTTTTCAAGTTCGCCATATCAAGAAAGATGAAGCCGGTTACTACGAAGAGCTGTTGGAGTACAGTAAGACGCACCTGATGCTCTACCCGTACCACCTGTCGGATATCATGGTCCGAGGATTTCGAGTGACTCCGTTCCAGTATTACGTCTCCATGGTCGAATCTATAATGCTTCAAGAGAGGAGTTATGATGCGCTGCCCAACTTTACTGCGGCAGATTGTAAGCGGAACCATTTCACGAACTATGTTAAATATCCAATAAATGGTTTTTAAAAGAAACGTGGTTGCATTGTAACGTACAGGCTTGAGACTTCTGGGCATCGGGAGAAATCAGTACATTGATCTCATGAATCAGTGCCGTTCGGGGAGGAAGCTGTTCCGACGTCGGAGCGCCCGAGAGTTTCTGCCTGCCCGCCCCGTCGAAACTGTAGTCATGGAGCCGTGGTGGCTGGCGCACATCGGGCAAGTCACAGAAGATGATGTCAAGGTACTTGAGCTCTAATTAAAAACTCTTTCAAGTGTACTATCTTAATTTCTCAAATTCTGTACCAGCAAGCGAGCGAAGGCGAAAAGTTGATCATAGATAAGATTATCGACAACGGATCGCAGAAAGCTGGAACGCTCGACCGGACTTTTCTCCGCAGCCTTTATGGGTAACACGTTGCCCTAAGAAAGACAAATTAAACGTCATTCTAATCAGATGCAATGAATTGTACATCCAGGAAGGGTCTCGTTTATTTGGAAGTACCAATTGAAGCGACCGACCACATTGCAGTACCGCCTTTGGAAGGGTTCGTAATGAACCGCGTGCTGGGCGACTACTTTGAAACGCTTCTCTACAAGATCTTCGTGTCGATCGACGAGAAAACCAGCGTGGAGGAGGTCTGTAGCACAGCACGAGGCTGAATCCATGATTTTGAAGTTAATATAAGTAATCGTAGGCTACATTATACATATAGGATTATAATATCAAAATAGAATTAACAATATAAATAAGGAATAGCAGTTAAAGTATATCTATAAACTAATCTAATTTTGTTAAGGTAGAACTGATTTATTTTGAAATTTGCAATCCCCTTACAATTTCCGGGATAACTGTTACCATGTAGTTCGCAAACGAATTCAGGTTCAATCCAGTTATGTTAATCTAAGTGAATTTACTGAACCGTTAGCTTCACTAATGATTTGGCAATTTTCGGTGTTTTTTCTAGATAATAGAAATGGTAAAATGGTACAGGAAGGATAATTTCTCCATGAAATTTCTGCTAATTTTGTTGTTGTTGTAAATTTAAACTGTCGCTGTCTGTTGCGCGGATTCAATCCCGCTATTCAGGGTCAGTTGATTCGCGTTGCACCAGCGCCATTAACAAATCGCTTTGAGGCAAACTGTATTGTTTGTGCTGACAGGAAAAGGGCACAGTATCAAAGGTTGCAGAAAGGAGAGATCGGGTGCCGGGATCTGTAGTTTTGTGACTCGAAAGGCGTGGATATAGATGAAAGGGCTTCTAACAGTTCTGTTTCCACTCCGTCGTCGTTGTTGTTGTTGCTGCTGTTTTGCTGCTGTTGTTGCTGTTGCTGTTGTTACTGTTGTTGTTGCTGTTACTGTTGGTGTTGCTGTTGTTGGTGTTGTTGCTGTTGCTGTTGTTACTCTTGTTGTTGCTGTTGGTGTTGCTGTTGTTTTGTTGCTGCTGTTGTTGGTGTTGTTGTTGCTGCCGTTGCTGTTGTGGTTGGTGTTTGCTGTTGCCGGTGTTGCTGTTGTTACTCTTGTTGCTGTTGCTGTTGTTAGTGTTGCGTTGCTGTTGCGTTGCTGTTGCTGTTGTTGCCTCTGTTGTTGCAGTTGCTGTTGCCGTTGTTGTTTTGACGTTTTGATATCATATATTATTGGTACGGTATCTTTAAAAAGACGCCGGAAATGTCAAAATTTTGATAGTGAGAACTGTCGGTGAAAGCGGGGAATCAACATCGTCTTCCATGATGTTGAATCGGCGCTTGTTGGTACCAGGATTGACTGGATATTTGACATGTTCCAGGGTGCAAAGGGCCGGTTAGTGGACTTGTCGGTCGACGTCTACGCTTTGGGTTCTTGCAAGGGCCGTTCTTTTCAGGTTTTGGGGGCAGCCAACCTGATACTAGAGAGTGGCCGTCTCCCCCCACTCGATGTGTAGTCGTGCGGCCCTCGAGCGTGAATGAACACTCGAGAGTAACGCAAAGTATCAGTCAACACCTGTTTATGGCCCTTTGTTTGTTCAGTTATCCTCGAGCTTCTCTTCACCATGAATTACACGTGTTACTTGCACATGTCAAATTTTAGAACTAGTGAATATTGCTGTGGTTATTACTCACTCTTTTTTACTTATTATTTAAGCTACGATTTAAAAATATGATTCTCAGTATAAAATGATTCCAATGATTCCCTGATGGCTTTTTAGCTTCTCGATGAATTTTCAATGAACTATTAATGTTTGAAGTGTCTGTTTCGGCCAACAGCTCGCCTCGGTGTTGCAGATCAGCATGGACCAAGTCAAGAATGCCGTCGCCGTGTACTGCCGGCTGGGCTTCGCCAAAAAGAAGAATTGCGACCTGGACCCTGGAATCTTGCATCCGTCGTGGATCGAGACGCACAGTCCCGGACCGCGCGGTGCTGCTGCAACTCCCCAATCTCCGGCCGCCGAAGACGATCCTCTTTTGGCCGAACTGAGCGCCGCCTTGGCTGAAATCGGCGTTCCCCTGTCCAGCGAATCAGAGAGTACGCGATCCTCTTTATATTACAAACAATAGAAACAAGGGACCAGATATTTATTTAGATTATATTTTAAATATTATTTTTTTTATGTTTGAATCAAAAGATTGGAACATTGACGGGTGAAACCTGAAAACTTAAATTGGCATTTGGTTTTAGATGTCGGAACCAGCGGAGGAGTTAGTGTTTCTGCTAATGACGAACCTGATACTTCTAGTGCCTCGAAGCGAGTTGCTTTCTTGTTTGATTCCAGCCTGACGGCCTTTTTGATGATGGGCAATCTGTCACCGGTAAAAAAACCCATTTTCTACCAAAAATTTCAGATTTTAATTCAATCCTTAATTTAATTGTATTAACTTTTATTTATATTAGATTAATGTTAACTTTTCCAGTTGTAAGAAAAAACTCACCAGGAATCTGAGGATGAAACGGAATTTCGCTAATTTCTTTAACGTTAAATCTTGTTATTGATTTTCATCGAATGTCCATTGAACGTCTTATTATCAGCTGAATTATTAGTTTTAAGACTATGCGTCATTTTTTTAATACTTTGACTTTTTAAAGCGTTTGGTGGTCATTATGATATGATTTAATGTTGATTAAATGTCTTTGATTAGAATTTAATTGAATTATCTATGAGCGATTTTAAATTTATTGATCGGGGTCGCAAGTCTTAAGCTGCGTCAAGTACCGCGTGTGTCGGTGCGTAAGCGATTGTTTGTCCTTCATTGAGTGATCTGAAGAGCCATTGTAGGGAATAACTTATGATAGAATAAAGTAACATGTTATTACAGCTGATTAAGTTATAATTGAATTACGATCAGAATGAATTCAATTCACCGTGACGGTTTACGACTGCTTATTACCAACGTGTATATCTAATTACTAAGTACTAAACAGTTTAAAGTAATTAGTTACTACATAAATTGAATTAACTGTGGTCGTATAGGTGTAATGCTGCGTCAAGTGTCGGTGCATTAGATAACTGTTTGTCCTTCATTCCGGTACAGGGCCTGAAGAGCCACGCGGTAACGATGTTTGAAGTGGGCAAGCTCTCCGACGAGAGTGTTGACAGTCTGCTCTCGGAGCTCGATCGAATCTGCATCGACGACAGCGAAGGTGAGGCGCAGCGCTATTTTGAACACGCGCTGACGCTGCGCAGCACGGTCCACTTTCTCCGCCACCAGTTCCTGGACAAGGGCAGCGCCAACTTCTCCGCCGGACTGGACCTGATCCGCGTCGAGAGCCTCCAGTCGCTGGACGCGGCCACGTGCAGCCGCTTATTGCAGAAGAATTACAACCTTCTGGTGGCCATGGCGCCGCTCAAACTGGAAATTAGACTCCAGTGCACCGATTCACTGCCGCCCTTTTGGGGACCACCCATACCCGAGTTCACCTCCGCCTGGTTTAAGCTCTTCCTTTACCATATGATTGAAGAAGTACCATCCTCTTTTTAAATTTTATGATCAGCTTGGTCTAAGATTACAGTTCAATTTTAATTTATACTTAGCACGATAAGCTAATTACTTTTACATCCTGCGAAGATTGTGATAATTTAGCTGTGAGACATAATGTTAATCAAATGAGTTAATTACGCTTAACTAGATGGTTTTATAGTCGATATGAAGAAGGCATTAGGAAAGCAAAGGTTTTTTTTCCTGGCATTTTGAAGGTTAATTCGCGTTTGTTGTTGTTCCTTGAAAGGGTCCACCCACTATGCTTCTAGCACGAGGAACTCGGCTGCGGCAACTTCCCAAAGCACTGCGCTCGTTTGACAAGCTGCTGCTCAGCCCCTGGGGCCACGATTCGGGCCTGATTCCCGCGCCCTCGGCGCTGGTTGTTATCAACGAAGCACTTACACATTCCGCCATTCTGGTCCAGGGTTACAATGCTCACTGCGACAGGGACAGGACGCACGTTACATTCCCCTTTACGGACCCGTCGACGACGGAGGACCGCTGGCGCAGTCACGCTGCTCTCCAGCGCGTCAAGGAGCTGTTCAGCCTGCACCATTGCTGCGGCTATATCACCATGGTGCCCGCAAGCACTAACCAGTCAATGACTGGTGAGATGACCCTGTCTCAAAACGGTCTTCAAGGTAGAAATCAAACACTAAAAATTACGACTTGAATAGCATTTAATGGTTTCTATCTAAATTCTCGCACAGTATGTTAAAAGCAACTCCGAATATCTATATACATGATAATAATTAAAAATACAGTAAAGTGTAACATGAAAATTAAAAATTAAAGTAATTTTTGGCATTGAATTGAATTTAACCAAAAGATTTTGCATTAAAATGTTTTAGTAGACGCCGACAGTGCCGAGCTGCTGAACGAAGAACTCGACGATCTCGACAGGAAGACTGCGGAGGATTCCAGCGGGCCGGCGTCGGCTGGCGGAAAAGAAGCGGGAAACTGGATGATCCTTTCCATAGATTTCGGCATTCCGCTGTTCAACTCGCGCCTGAATAACGACGTCTGTCAGAGAATCATCAGCCAGCAGTTGTGGCGCAAAGAGTCGCTGGATGTGATGACGGGCGGCCAGAAAACGCTCTCCAAACAGTTAATTGAATTTATCGACAGTCACACCGATAACTGGGGCGATAATTCAACGACAGATATTGCGCTCCCCACCAGGAATTTAATTTTCAACGGCCGCGTTCTACAGCCCTGGAACGGACAGTGATTGATGTTATTATGTCTATTTCTCTTTTTTCCCCCCCGTATTTCGTTTATTGGAGGAGGAAAAAACTACCAAAACATTCCGTAATTTGTTTACATACAAAAAACAACAAGTCGCCTTCCCTCAAGGACTAAAAAAAACAACAACACATGCACACAAAGAATTAAAAAAAAATCCATCAGTAAATTATATTATAATAACAATATTACAGAGATGTTTAATAATAGAATCTTTTGATAGTTTAAAATTTTGTGAAATAAAATCAATCAGGCATTTCTCCTGTATACGGGCGCGCTTGAGCTATTTTCTTTTTCCTCCCTGTTTATTCGAACCGTAATGAAATGCTGGAAAAATTAGATTTGGGCTCCCGCCCCTCTGGCAAATTCGTGTGATGGAAACAAAAGACGAAACCGAGACGGTAAGGGTTGCGAGGAAATTATGCAAGTTTGGCTCCAGACTGCACGTGCATATATTGCCGATGAGCGCTGAATCTCAAAACCTCCGACACGGGAGGCGTATTCTGCACTCCCCAACTTCATCCTTCCAGAAAAAAACGAGAAAATACGATGAGGTGGTGACAAACTCATACTCATTCAGTATACTTACTAACTGCGATGACTGATTATATACACTGATTATAGGACTTGTTATAATCTGTAGATAGAAACGTCGTAAAACCTGAAATTACCCAAATGGAATGGCTTATGGGGTAATAGTTGGGGGGAGGGATGGGGCAATGGTGAAATAGTAAAGCGATGATAGATTTGACAAGTCGAGATATTCGCGCGCTATTTTGGGGTTTCTGTAAATGGCACTTGGTTTTGGTTTAGTGTGACTAGGGCCAAGGGCCAGGCTCTCATCAAATAATGCGCTAAACTCGTAACAATCCAGATGAATGGCCGTTTCCCGTAGCGGCGCCAAAATGGCCGAGTCTCGAAGGGGTGAAGCAATGCCAAGCTAGAAATTTTCATAAATTATCGACGCGTTGCGGCCCCGTTGTTTTAAATTGTCTCAGGGCGTCGTCAGCCGTAAACTGTCGACTAGAGTCGCCCGTTGCCATTTCCCTGTAGCTGGGGCCCTTAACCCATAGATTATAGCAAGGCGACGAGCTCTACTCAAATTTATTTAAGTCTTCTCCAGGGTTACCATTGTACTGGAATAACTTGGATTTGACTATAATTTCTGTCCATTCCCACTCATTCATAAAAGTACAGAACTGTGATCAGATTAGTTATGAAGCAGTAATAGTTTGAACTTTAAACTGATGATGAATGTCGAAGGGTTGACAGTGTAAAGCGGGACAGGAGAAGAGAAAACGTTACACACAGTGGATGTACACGCACGCAGGAAGTATATTGATTTTCAGTCTTGGCCATGTCAAACGTGGTTAAGGCGGTTTTTCGGCAAACTATGTGCGTTCGGCCAGAAAAGAAACGTCCGCTCCTTTTATTGTTTCTCCTCGTTCTTCTGAACTTCTTTGTAATACTGACCGTCCAACGACAGACAGACTGCCAGACAGGCTGATAAGTAAACAGATAGATACGTTGATAGAAAGACATATACATATATAGACAGATAGGTTGATGAACAGATTAGATAGATAGATAGATAGACAGATGGACAGATAGATAGTTGGATAGGTAGATATATTGATAAATAGTTGCGTAGTTAGGTAGAGAGATAGATAGTTAGACAGTTAGATAGATAGATAGCTAGATGGACAGACAGATAGTTGGATAGGTTGATATATAGATAAGTAGGTGCGTGGATAGGTAGATAGATGGAGAGAGATAGAAAACCAGGTAAATAGATACGTAGATAGATAGATCGTAAATAGATAGGTAGACAGATAGACAGAGACAGACAGATGGATGGATAGGTTGATAGATAGATGGATAGATAGATAGATAGACAGATAGACAGACAGATGAATAGATTCAATTAGAAACATTAAGCGTTTTTTTAAGCAATGAAAACATCGATGGTGCTAGAATTCGGTTGGTTTGCGCGATTTCCACTTTTATGATCCGCAATTTTGAGAAATGTCGGGAAAGTTCTCTGTGTGAATGGTTTACTTTTCAGCCAGGAAATGATGGGATTTTTCGAACCTATAGACAGGATATTGTAGAGATGTGGGAAATGAGATTGTTATAGGGCATTAGACCATGAAGAGTGGAATATAAGCTCTTTCACATTCTGCTTTATAGGATTTGTCGCGTGAGGTTTATCTCAAAGCATCCGTAGTAGTTTCTACAGAGCTTCCAGTTTTAAGACCGAAACCAACTGCCGGTCTATATGGTATCTGTCTATCTGTCTGTCTATCTATCTATCTCTCTACCGACATACATACCTGACCTACCTACCAGACATATCTGTCTGCCTATCTGTCTATCTATTTATCTGTGCGTCTGTTTCTGTTGTCTGTGCATCTGTCTGTCTGTCTATCTATTTCTGTATCTATCCATCTTACTTATCTTTTTATCTGTCTATTGTCTATCTATCTATCTGTCTATCTGTCTGTCTATCTATCTATCTATCTATTCATCTATCTGTCTGTCTATCTATCTATATATCTATCTATCTAGATACCCAGCTATCTATCTATCCATATGTCCATCTATCTATCTCTTTATCTATCTATACATATAGCTATCTACCCATCTATTATCTGTTGTTCTATCTTTCTTTCCATCTATCTATCTATCATCATCTATCTATATCTATCTGTTAAGATTTATCACCTGAGCATATGTTACTTATACCTAAAAGCATCAGCATCACTTAAAGATCAAATAAGAAACACACACACACACACATGCACATATGACTTGGCGTGTGTTTCACATGCCAACCATCCAATCCACGGGCTGATGTCGTAGGCGTTTCCTGGTGCCAACCGCCAGGGTCCTCTTTGAACAGTTGATTCCTGCTTACCTAATCGGTTTCTTGTATAATACGCATTGTCCCCTTGTTGCGCCCTCACACAATCGAGGAGGACGCAATGTCTCCTCGACAGTTACAAATTGTAACAAAGGTTAGATTGCCTACGTAAATGCATCACCAACACAAATGCTTTGACCACGTCAAGCTTTTATATGAGATCTACGAATGGTCTTTCCATGGAATTCTCTCTCGGTTTGTCTGTAATGTTGCGGGATCCCTCGATCTGAACCTTGCGGGGAAATGAAACTAATTCAACGTTTCATCAAACTGAGTAAGTGAAAGCAATAACTTTCATAGGTAAGCCCCCCCCCCTCCTCCAGA
>JAIQCU010000362.1:0-55620 GCA_022114935.1 Leptestheria dahalacensis | reverse complement strand
AATGGAGAGTCACGTGACGTGACGTCACAGTGTGTTAAGCCCAACGCCTATCTACAAATAAGATTACTGATAGTGAATATATATTCAAATACAGATTCAAATATGCGTTACCGTAATCGACACCAAATCTTCCTTTCATACTTTCATACACGTTTAGGCGATGCTCAGACTCTCGCCCGAAGATGGGAGATGGCATACTCCGGCAAGGCACACTCGGTATACCACAGGTTTCTAACGGACTACCGTTGTCGCTTACGAGAACCCCACACCCCCGTAGATACCTGCAAAAGAAGTGCAATAGAAGATTGCTTTTAACAATGCATCAAATACGTGGAAACAACTTCCACTGCATATCAGACAAATCACAGAATTCTATACATCCATAACAGTTTACATCCTTACATCCACTGCCTCGAAACGACTTCTATCACAGTAGTCTAAGCTTCAATCAGGTTATACCCACTGCATATCTATCACAGTTGACTAAGCATCTAAAAGGCTACATCCATTGCATGGAAACAACTTCTATCACAGTAATCAAAAGTAAGTAAATAATCCTACTGATCCAACACTTAAGAAACACAGGAAACCTTAATCAACCGTTGTGAAGTCGTGAAAGCTGTGTAGCGATCTGGAAACTATGCGAGTGAAAGGCTCTTTGAGTTAACTTAAGTAGCTCCTTGGAAAACGGATTAAATAGTACTGAAACTTCCACAAGTTAGCAATTCCTGAAAACGTAAATGTGTAAAGCTCATCGGCATTGCTTCCGTTTAATTCGACAAGCCATCTTTCGTAGTCCGTTATGTCTAGATTTTCGCTTTTTCAAGCTGTAGACGTAACACGCAATGTACTTGGACAACAGAACAGAACTATCGCAACCGTAACATTGCAACACAAAGAATCATCTGGGTTACATCAGCACCTCATAAACGTCCTAGAGAAGATAGATTAGTACTAATCATCCACTATTTAAACAGGCGTTTATGTTGTGTAGGTTCGCAAAACAGGCTTGCACTTAGCCGCTCGCAGATCATGAATCGTCGTTGAGAGACTTTTCCAAAAGAAGGTCGCAAGACCAGGGTCGCGGGTTACCGTTTAGTAGCGACCTTCTGTTCCTCTGCTGAATCAATAAATACTCGAGAAAAAGGATCCGTGCAAGTTGCGTACCCGAATGCAGCGTTGCCAGATATCATAACCGGCAATGTGTACGTAGTATACAACAAGAATGTTAATATCTATTGTTTATCTTACTCTTTACGTCAATAACATAAAAACATCTATGAATATTAATACTGTTGACATAAATATACCTTCAAGAATCAATGAGGAGCGCTGTTTTTCAATCCGGCGCCAAAATTCAAACTTTCAGTATGATCTATCTATTTATCGGGCTGCTTGTCTGTCTATCTATGTATCTATCTATCTGTCAATCTATCTATCTATCTATCTATAGCTGAATCTAGGTTTACGAAATGCACACTGTGTGTGTGTTTACTGAAACATCCGTCAGTGGAATTTAACCGAACTTCGTCATCATTTCATCATTTGCCTCCTGTAGACCAACTGATTCTTTACACAACAGTTCCATAATTGAACTAAACTGAATCAAATTCACGTAAAGATCAGTCTGGAATGTTATAATCAGCAGAACAGGAAATCACTAACGTAAAATTTGTAAATTATTAGATACATTTTTGAAAAAAAAAGATAGTAAAACGCTTGTGATAGTGTTTTTTTCTTCTTAGGCGGCACAATTCACTAGTAAAAACAGCACCACAACACGTGCTCCAACAGTCAGAAGCTTCAAGCAAATAGACGGAGGAAAAAAAACACGAAATATATCACCAGCAAAATGAAAATAAATAACGCGACGAGTGACATTTTACCAGCAGACTAGGAACTCGCCCTTGTTTCTATTCATTTTCCCCCCTCATGGAATTCTTCGGCCTCTTCACTCGAATGACTCAATTGACCTTTGACCTGTGTTTAAAAAAAACATATAAAGAAAGGGGTTAAATAAAAAGAGATGTGTCGAGAGGATGAAATGTAATACTTGGCAGCTGAATGGGCTCTAAGAATGGCCGATTGGCGGAGACTAAACGCCGAATTCTGCTTTCCTTTAGCCGATTTGGGTCGGACAGGGTCACTCAAACCGAGAATGTCATCGTATGACAGATAGACGAAACACAGATCCACCTCGGGTCTCTATAAAAACAGATCGTTACAAATGAACAGCCAAATCTTGATTTACTTTGTGCTGATTGGCCAATTCAGTTGTTGTCCATTTATCTATCATTTGTGACAACTGATGAGCATTCGTCATTAATTATCGATTGAGATAACCGGCTCCACATAAGAGGCAATAACCAATCAACTAAACACGACTAAGATAATAGTTGTGAACACAAGTATTGTTTATTAGTTTAAAGTTGACTTTTATCAATGAAATTAAATAAACTACTTACTATAAACTATAATGAATTATATTTTAAGGCGAGTGAAAGTAAATAAGCTCACGTATTTCGATTGGGCGGAATCAGTTGGACCTGAGAACCTGTGGATATTATTTCCGGCGTAAGCCACTCCTTTCAGCTGCCATTCTCCGTAATCCTCGTTCCAGTTCACGTGCTCTTCTATCACGCCCTGCAATAAGACAATTCTCTCGTAATTCATTCCAGGACAACCGATCTCTTTGTAACACCAGGGAAAATTAGATTATTGGAAGATGCTAGTTAATTACATTTACAATTAATAGCAATTGAGTAATACGACGTACTAATAAAATATAATACTATAAGTTTAAAAGTACGTATACTATATAAAGAAGTTGATCTACCTACAATTTAAGATAATTACATTACATAAAATGAAGTACTTGATAATGTTGCGGAATATACTGATCCACAATAAAGGAATGCATTTTCAGCTCCTTGGTCAGTTGGCGGACGCCTTCCAGCAGGGTTTCCATTTGCTTCTGGTGTTCTTCGCGCAGGTCCTGCAGCTCTCCCTTGGACGAATTGAGCAGCGTCCAGACTTTCCGCAGCTTGCGCGTCTTCGCGTTCGCCTCCTCTTGCAGCGACGAGTACCTCTCCTCTATATCGATCCGTTCGGCCTGCAATTAATTAGATCAACTGTAACTATACTTAAAGTTTATTAACGAGTTAACTTAACTGAAAGTCGTTTGACTGCGAAAGATCGATACTTAAATACCAGTTAAATCCTACTGGCATGATATTAAAGTTTAAATTCATGCGTTAAAGGGGATAATATATGACGGACCTCCTTTTCCTGCAGTTTGTGTCTCAGCTGCTGTTCTTTCATCTTACGCTCCTCGAGTTCGCAGCGAGCCTCGTCCAGCAGCATAGCCTGTTGTTCGACTCGCTCCAGCAGGTTCTCGCCGCCAACGATAACTTTACGCTCGAGCGCGGCCAGCTTGTGCCGCAGCTCGTCCTCCTCTCGAGCGGCAGCAGTCAGCTCGCTCTCGTGCTGGGTCAGCTTATCCAGAGCGGCGTTCTTCTCCTCGACGGCCAGCATGCTGCTCTCCATCAACTGGCGCCTCTCCTCATCGATTCGTAGCTGGAAGAACCATTAGAATCAATTGACTTTTAAGTTAATATTAATTACCGATTAGCAAATTTTACATTTACTACCAAATTACCAAAGTATACATTCGGCCTTGTTAAACATAGTAAAACCGTCCTTTTAACCATTTCTTCAAATGTTCTGTTCTGCCCATCTAACAATTTAACTATCTATCTATTTATCTATCCAACGAGCTACCTGTCTAACTGTTTTTAACTCCACGTTTTTTTCTTCTTTTTTCCCCGTCTTTCTTCCGACCGTTTTCCAAACTCCCCATCCGTTTCTGTAGAAACGTTACTCCTATCTCTTTACATGGGAGCCAAACAAGTCCGGGCATTGTGAGTTGCCATGACCATCTATGACGTCATCATGACTCAATGACTCACAATGACTCAATTGCGTCTTCGCATGAGTCAACTTCATACCCATGTGTCGTATATGACTCGACTCAACTTCTGACGCTCTTTTCAACTGCGGTCGACTCAATTGCGTACCCACGTGTCGTATATGAGTCGACTCAACTTTTGACGCTCTTTTCAATGGCGCTCGATTCAACTGCGTACCCACGTCTCGCATACTCAACTTTTTACGCTCTTTTTAACTGCGGTCGACTCAACTGCTTACCGACGTGTCGTACATGAGTCGAATTAACTTTTGACGCTCTTTTCAATGGCGCTCGACTCAACTGCGTATCCACGTGACGAATATGAGTCGACTCGACATTTCGCCCTCTTTTTCATTGCAAATTTTCCAGCTAATGAATTATTTTAGAATCATCTTCATTCGATTGGTATTCGCAAAAACACATAGCAAATAACAAAGACAATTCATTCGCTAAACATTATTTAAATGGAATCTAAAGTACGGTAGAATCGCAAACACAAAAACTGAATTAAATGGCTATATAAGTATTGTACTGTGGTGCAGAAAAGAAAGCAAAGGAGACAGACTATTCCTCGGTGAGGGTAGTACTATGTTTTACCCCTACCGATCTATCTATCTCTATACCTGTTTGTCTATCTGTTTGTCTACATATCTATCTATCTAACTCTAATCTTTCTGTCTATCTATCTATATATCTATTTATCTATCTGTTTGTATATCTGTATATCTATCTATCTAACTACTAATCTTTTTGTCTATCTGTCTATCTATTCATCTATATGTCTGTTTATCTACCTATCCACATATCTGATCGTCTATCTAACTGTCTATCTAACTAACTACCCATGTATCATCTGTCTATTAATATTTATGCACATTTGTTGAGAAATCAATTTTTTTTGCAAGTCACGCTAAGTTTCGGGACAGTAATTAAAGATAAAAATTGAATTTAAACCATTTAGTAACCTGCACTTCAGCGCGTTCCTCCTCAGTCATTTTCTTCTTTTTCCGGCCTTGCCTCTTGTCGTCTGGCACCTCGGTTTCACTGTCGGTCGATTCGCTGCCACTTCCAGCTGCAAAGACATCCAAAAAAATAAAAAATCGAAGCGTTAATTAAAAAAAAAAACAACTCATGAATCCTGCTGACGTCTAAATTACATAACTGAAAACCAGTTATCTTAATAAAAAAATTATTGTAAGAAACCACAGTTATTAAATTTAATTACACAGATAATTAACAGTAACGATGCTCAAATGGTTTAAGATGGTATTAAAATTTGTGGCGTCGGGAAAACCTTCTTCCAGCTGCTTTCGCAAGAGTTCAATCTCCTTCTGGAACTGCCGTAAGAGGGCGTCCTTGGGATCCTCATTGATGCGCGCCTGGTTGCGGATGTTCTTGGCGCGGTTGGCGTACCTCAGCGTGTTGAGCGTCTCCTCGTAATTGTAGCAGGCGGGTCCCACATTGGCGCACTGTTTCCACGTCAAAGAGTTTGAATTAAACTACGACTTCGTGTTAAATCTACTTGTAATGAAATTTAAACATGATTATTAATTAAAAGTGTGGTTACATCGCGTTTAACATTTTCAAAACTTAACCTAAATGAACAAATATAACTGTCAAAGATGCAACAGTTCTTTCCTGCAAGGCCAAAGGCGGTCAATTCATCAAATAATTAGTAAACCAGCATTAAGTTAACATCATTTAAGTTAGTCAGTTTGGCGTTCACGTGAAACAGTTTTCCTCGGAGTGTCAAACAAGGTCAA
The DNA here is from genome assembly GCA_022114935.1 of Leptestheria dahalacensis. Taxonomy (NCBI): domain Eukaryota; kingdom Metazoa; phylum Arthropoda; class Branchiopoda; order Diplostraca; family Leptestheriidae; genus Leptestheria; species Leptestheria dahalacensis. The sequence goes on along the minus strand of JAIQCU010000362.1, from coordinate 49,890 downwards.
CTTGTAGAATATTTCGGACACCAACACTAAATACAACTTAAATATATAACACTGAAAAAGTTAATTCTATGGTCTTAAATAACGGTTCAGAGAATCATTCTTTATAGGAAAAAATAGACTTGCCATAAGCGTCTTAGCATTGCCTCCCAAAGAATCCTGCAGGAGCCTGGTCAACTTGGAATTCCTGTACGGGACGTGCGAGGCCTTGCCGTCAACTAAGGCAGATATAACGTTTCCCAAAGTCGACAGCGACCAGTTGATTTTGGACGCTTCTTTGAGTCGATCGCCGGAAGCTCCGCTCTTGGACTGGCGCTCGCTTCCGGCCAGGTCGACTAGGTGGAGGCGGCCCACTCGGACGTGGCTCCGACCGTCGGCTCCCCTCTCGCTGCACTCGACGGCCACAGTGAAGATGGCGTGCGACCGGGAGCTCTGCAGGTTCATCTGAGTTGCTCCAACGGCACCTAAGGTTCAATACAATTTTCCCATTAAACTTAAATTGGCAATAATTTCTTGCGACTTTTTCCAATTTCTTAAGCTTATGAAATTGTCGTGGTTACGGTTCTTGTTGCCCAGTAGCATGATGCGTTCCATATCATCTGCGTTGTTAACTACGTAGGTTGAAAGGTCCTTGACGTAGACGCCAACATCGGGCCGTTCCCTGATTTCTAAGCGAGCGGCTTGGTTCTTCCCCAGCAGGTCTCGCACTTCTTCGTTGTAGATTTCCAGGTATGAAACACGAACCAGGAACCTTTTAAATGACAACACACAGATTCTTGTCAGTAGGTCAGAGCACTTTTACTGGAATTGCAATAATGTTTTGGATATTAATTAAAGTAAATCAAACAATTTAAGTAATTTCAAATTTATGACCTATTCACTGATGTTTATTATTAATATACTTATCTTATTAAATTATTGACGATTAATGAAATTAAATTTAATAGAACTGTAATAATGTATATAACATATAATACTTTTGTTGCTCGGAGGATTTAGCGATATGGCCAAAGATATGGGCAAAAGAATTCGGGATAATTCCCCGCAGCTCGGGTGATGTTCGGGAACCTTCCATGGTGAACGTCTTCCCCGTCCCCGTCTGACCGTAAGCGAATATTGTGCCATTGTAACCTTCCAGGATGTTCTCGACTATGGGTCGGGCCGCTTGGTTGTATAGTTCCATCTAGAGAGCACGGAAAGTAAAACTAACTGAATCGCAATAGTTTGACGAAAACCTATTGCCTCTAGGTACAGACCTGTGTTGTGTTGCTGTTGAAAACCGTGTCGAACTTGAAGACCTTGCTCTCGGTTTTCTGCTCGGCATCCACGCCGCGTACCGTGACTGTGCAGTTGACCGTATCAACATCAACAATACTCTTAAAACCCGACTCTTTTTCTGAAGTGCTGATTGGACGCACCCTGACAACTACTTTAACATTCTCCGAGCGAGGACTTTCTGGCTGAGGCATTTTTTAAAAACTTGATTAACTTAATTTTAATTACAGTTAAATTAAAAGAGCAGGTAATAGGGAGATCGGGAGGAAAGAAAAAAGCTAAAGCTAGATGGAATGAGAAGAAATTTAAAGAACAGGAAGGGTGAACTGGATAAAATGATCTATAGGAGTTGACAGGCCAATGTTTACGGTTTGGTTGTCATGGTAACGGACTTTTAGTATTTCCACTCAGGATTGGATCCGTTAAAATTGAGTGAAGCGCAATCACGCATCTCATTATGTCTCATGATATCAGTAACTTTCAAATACATAGTCCTTTACGTTCTTAATACCATTTATGTCTTAACTATTCTTTAAAATACCCAGACAAGCACTGTGGAGTCAATGTCAAAATCGACGAGATACCACATTTTTCATTCACCCAGTCAGAACAGTGATATGAAATCAACCTGCTTGTAATCATTACCATCTATTGATTACACATTGAATGAAAAATGAAGGTTTGTATTCTTTAGTGATAACCAGTGAAGGTTACCTGCAAGTACTGAAAAGTAAAAACCAATAACGAATTGTTTTCTTTGAGCATTATTTTTCGTACCTTTGGCATTAATCAAATTAGACGTCAAATGAAACGTTAAACTTTCCCGTATCATGATAACGTGGAAAAGTTCACAATGCATTACAATAAAGTGTGACAATATTATGCCTTAATTATGACATTATTATAAAAAAATTGCGATTCGTTAAAAATTTATCATGATATTTTTTTTTACCAGGGTAAGGTTAATTTCAAGTAACATAGGACGATGAAAGAAAGCACAAAACCCAATATTAATGGTAGAACTTTTGAGACGTGTAATCTACTACGACAGCAATAGTAAAGGACAGGGTAGGAGTGGTGTAGTGTTCTTTTCCAGTTAAAAAATCAGCAAAGACCCAAAAGCACAAGAGTGGCACGCAAGTGACAGTCAATTCAAAAGTCTCTACGGTGATAGCGATCGGGATCATAGAAACACGTGACAACGATGCGGTTGGCGAACTTGCGTCCAGTCAACGCCTGCTGCGCCTTGACACAGTCCGGTACGTTGGTGAACTCCACGTAGACTTTGCCCACTCCGGGAAGGTCATCCAGACCGTCCATGGGACGTGGAATCTCCAGCGACCGAACCAGTCCGTACTTCGAGCATTCCTCGCGAACATCGTCGACAATCTCTTCATACTCCTCGTCATCCCGCAGCTCCTCGGGAGTGACCATGTTCATCAGACACAGGATCTCTGTCGGTTGTCCCGGACCAGCTGCCAAGTTGAAACCGGGAACCTGGATCTGGACCGGCATTTGGGCATAAGCCGCTGCGTTCTTGGCTCCCACGCTGGCCCTCTGAATGATGATCTTCTTGTCGCCCAGTTGCATCCCGTTCAGACCGGCAATTGCCTACATTTTAAATATTTTCAATTAACTATATAATTTCTCTGTTAAACACAGTAATTCTGCATACCTGATCGGTGACGGTGACGTCAGCATACTCGCAGAACGCATATCCCTTCGACAGTCCTGTCGCCATGTCCTTGACGAGGTTGAAGGCGCGCAATGGCCCGAACGACATGAGCAACTCTTTGACCTAAACAACGAGAGCTAGAAACCTTGAGAAATAAACACAGGGGTTTGGGGGGTACAAGAGGAGGCCCTTGGCGGTTTACGGGGAACGAGGCTGTAAAGGGCAAAAGAAACAACAACAAATTACTTCCGAGTTTCAATTTACCAACAAAATTATTCAAAAGCAGAATGCTTGTTTACCCATTTTTTTAAAAATAGGCTTCCGCGAAATCCCATTTTAAACCCATTTTTTACAAGTTTTTAAAAATTTCAGCATTAATTTCAAATCATATCTTTTAACTTTTAACGCATGTCCCAGTTGTACTATTGACTTGCAATATATACAACTTATCAGAACACAACACGCACAGAGTTGACATCTATTTGACAGTTTCAGCCTTTATAAAACAATTAAGATTAAAAATTACCAGTTACACATGAACTAATTTTTAAAGTTAAATTAAAAATTAAACAAGTGGAATAAATGCTTATAGTTCCAACACGTAATAACGAAATATAAAGAGATATTTCCTGTAAATCAGCCCTACCGATCCGGAGATTTTTCTTTGGTCAGTGAAATTGGTTTGATTACTAACGTCTAGCCTCTCCTTCTCACCTGATCCTCGTTGAGATAGTTGGGCAAGCCGCCGATGAAGAGCTTGTGCGGCGTGTCGGGAACGATGGTGCTGACCAGCTTACTGGCAGCGCTGAATGGGGCGCTCTCGTTACCGCCGGTCGGGTGATAATCGTGCGGCCGGCGAATCTTCAACGTCTGGCCTTTAAAGTTGATTCCGTCGAAAGCCATCGCCTGGGAAGTTTCATCAATCGAACGGAACTAACAGAATAATGGTTAATTATTAACACCAATACTGTGCAATTTTTAATAAAATAACATCAGTTAAGAGTTCACGAGTAACTGTCATTTTCTGTGTAATTACCTCCAGAAAAGCGAAATTTTTGTCCAGATTGATTTGACAGGCCAGAATCGGCTGTCCCGGCGCCTGCGACAATCCTGACAAGTGCATCTGCTGGTTGAAAAAGTCCATCATCTCTTCCTGTAAGTTAGAAAAATCCATTTTTTTAAATTCCCTCTTTACTTGCACTGAATTTTATCATTACAATTACAAACCCTATAATCTTACTTACGAATTTATCTGATCATTTAAACTAGTAATCTTAACCAAATGCGTTAATTTTAAACTGCACATTCTAAAATGTATTTAGTTTTCAGAAATCACCTCGGAAACACCGAACGGGATGTTGCCAACGTATAGCCTCCTAGCTTGCCTGGTAATCGTATTCCCTACGACGGGCACTGCCACTTGCGGAGCAACTTCCGTCATGACATTCGCAGGGATTTGTCCGGCCGCTAAATGTGACAAAACGATACCAGAAAAGTTTAAGTGCGAGTTAAAACAGATTTGACGTTATATCGCAGAAAAAGCATAAAATGCACGGCAGTCGTACCTTGCATGGCTTTATACTGGCTGGGGTTAATGTGCTCGAAGCCGACGGGTGGTATGTCCCAGTACATGGAGGGTTTCCTCCGACGAACCTTTTTCACCGGGCTGCGGCTGCGTTTCCTCTCGCGGTCTTTGGACGAGGCCCTCTTTTTGTCGCGTGGAGATTTAGACCTCTTCTTGCGATCCCGCGAGCGGGAACGGCTGCGCCTCCTGTCCCGATCGCGTTCCTTCTCCTTGTCTTTAGTCCGCTCACGCTCGCGGTCACGGTCCTTATTGTCGCGATCTTTGTCACGGCTCCTTTCGGGATCTACTGGATAAGTAAAACAACTTTACAGCAAGTTCTTTAGACACGGATATTGATGTGCTGACAAGGTCCCATGAGGGCTGACGTACACTTGCGATAAGACATAGTTATACCTAATTAATATTAAAGTTGATGTGGTAATATCCTAAATTTGGAAAGGATTTAAATTAATGACGCCAAGTTATGGTTAAAGAATCATTTGTTCCTTTATTATTCAAGAACCTGCCTATACGGTAGACCTAATCACGAGTAACACAAACTTGTGTCACTTGTCATGGCTTCACACGATTTATGTTTACATCTAGATTATTTTTTTTATAATTCGGAACTATTCTCACCTTTCCTTTCTTCTTTTTCCTCCCCCATTGCGCTTTAATTTAGATATCAGGATTTAAATCGGCAAACAACTAGCCTTTGGCTGCTTCCCTGTACCTCTGAGACCGTGGCGGTACTATCAGCAGCACTCGCGGTGAGGTGATGGCGTCCTTCATAAGCAGCGTAGTATTTCCACTAACTGGTTACAAGTTCCTTCTGTTTGTTGTAATCGAATTATAATTTGTACATTAACTCAAGCTATACTTATGTATAGATAATACAAGTGTAAAAATATATTACGTGTAAGTTAAGTTATGTTACTGTTTTGATTAAATTGTATATTTATTATTATTATTTGTAAAATGTAAGGATTCGTTAGAATTAATCTAAGTTTTCTAAGCTTTACACCGATTTATATTGTCCCCAATCATTGTCATCACCACAAATTATTACTATTATTATCATTAATTATTTTACATTATTCCTAAATATCTATTTTGTTCAAGCCCCTTAGAAGATATAAGATTATAGGGCTAAATTTAGTGAGGCTAAAAGGAGTGGAAGCGCTATGTGGTTCGCATTTCAGTCTTCCGGGCTGCTACTAAACTGCACACTAGGACTAAACATCGATTTTGAAGACGTAAGAAAAAGATTCGCAATATTGGTAGAAAACTAAGACAATTAAAGGTAATTTTTTTCCAGCACAGATAATCCTAATAATAAATCAGTGACTTATTACCAAACCTAATATGAACCATATTATTTTAAAGACTTTTGAGTTATATTCATAATATAACTACACTTTTACAATTAACATGATTACTATTTTGATTACTAATTTTGCTTAAATATATATTTTTTAACTATCATTATATTTTTACTAATATATTTTTATTATATTAATAATTGCAAATTAATCTCATGTCAATTAGTTAATTGCTTAAGGAAAATAATGTAAGTTTTACGAATCCAGAAAATAAAAACATCTGGCAACGCCGCTCACTCCCGGGATCCGAATTTCATCAAATCAAAACAAACTATTGTAAAGCTAACAATTAAGCTTGAAAAATGCGGTCAACTTCTCAGCTCTTCAGCTCGTTCATAAATTATCAGAAAGAAGCCGTTCTGTATTTCCACTGGCCTTACTGTTTAAACATCTGCAGCTATTGTAATTTCAATAAATACGCTGCTAAAGAAGCAAGTTTGGAAACAGACATGATCAATTGCCTTGTCCAGGAAGCGAAGACACTCTTGAAATTGTCATTTGTCCACAATGTCAAATCAATATATTTCGGCGGAGGAACACCGAGTCTTGTCAGCCCATCAAGTATTAAGGTAAAGTGCGGCCGTGTGAATGGTCTGCGGATATCTTAACACCAGAGGCTCAATTAAAATATTGATTCATCATTGTTGTTTATGCGTACTTCCCTATGTCACAGGAAGTCGTTGCAAGGGTCAGTGAGTTAGTCAACATTACCGAGACTGCGCAAATATCCCTCGAGTGCAATCCTTCATCTCCGGGAATGCTGCGGAGACTGCCGGAGTTGAAATCCGCGGGAGTAAATCGAGTTTCCGTGGGGCTGCAGGTGAAAACGATGCGTTTTAAACAAAGTTCACATTTAGAATGATAAAGGGTTGAAAATCTCAACTTGTTAACTTTTCCAGGGACTCGATGACCATTCTCTAAAGCAACTGGGGCGGGACCACTCGGCCAGTGATGGCATTAGCCTGTTCAACGAGGCTTGGAGGACTTTTGGGGGAGGTTCTGTGTCTCTGGATGTTTTATTCGGTCGTCCGGGTCAGAATGTCGCTGGATTCGAGGAAGAGCTGGGAGATATTCTGGCGTTAAAACCAAACCATGTTTCGCTTTATCAGTTGACACCTGAGCGAGGGACGCCATTGTACAAACAAGTATGTAACAAGTTTGTTACAATAGGGTTATGTGCAACCGAATTAAAGTGAATTGAACTTAATTAGGAAGTAAATGATAACACTCTGGAATAATTTTTTTTTAAATCGTCTTATTAAATAGCTCTCAAAGGGTGAACTGGAACTTCCATGCGATGAGGACAAAGCCAAGATGTATGAATCAGCTGTAACCTCGTTGGAGAATGCTGGTCTTGAACGGTACGAGGTCTCCAACTTTGCCAAAGAAGGGTCGCAGTCCCTGCATAACCTCTGTTACTGGAATGGGACACAGTATATCGGCGTTGGACCCGGTGCTCATGGAAGGTCATTATTAATTGGTGTGTTATTTTTAAGTGTCTGGAGTGTGACAATGCTGTTCTTTATCTTCCAGTCGTATATGAAATTAGGCAATTAAAGCTGCACTTATAATTAACGGTTAAAATGATTAATATTTTGACATCATTTAATTAGGATAATTATTAATGTAATATGCGAGTTTAACGGTCCGCGCTCAAGTCGTATTATTTATTTTTAATTCTTGAATCCGGTCAAATTGAAAGTAAGCAATTACGATTGTACTTGTTGAAATAATAAATACAAATGACTTATAATATATAATTAAAATAAAGTAAATATGAAGAATGAGAAAATTTAAGATGTAAGATCTAGAAATTAAAACGAATGCGTTGTGCAGATTTTTCCTCACAGAGAGCGGTGAACGCGAGTCTCGGGTTCAAATACCGGATCCGAAACTGTGGATGAAGCAAGTCCTTGCCGAGGGTCATGGCACGAAACTTCGGAATCGACAAAATCGCGGGGAGATCTTGGCCGAGCTTTTGGCAACCTCACTCCGGACCAAAATGGGAATTCAGCGATCTAGGTTAATTCTTTTTTTCTTCGTTTAACTACACAATAATTGCAGCTCTAAATGTTATAAAGATGAAATAAATTTTTGCTTATTTAAACACAGGTGGGAAACATTATCCGGTGAGGATAACCTGTTTGACATCTTTGGAAACCACGGAAAGCTGGAGAAATACCTGGCTGCGGACCTGCTTGTGTGGGAGGTTGACGGAAACTTGAGGGTGACGGAGCGGGGCCTGAACGTTGTCGATAGCATATTACCTGATCTAATCAACGTTCTAAATGATAGTCTTAATTATAACAACTGATTTTAGTGGGGAAAAGTGAATTTGGGTAAGTGTATTTGCGCCATAATACAAAGCACGTTAAACAATCTCCTCGTTAATTGATGCGACTATAGCCTTCACTGTGTCCAAATCAGTTTCCTTCTCGTACAGGTCCTCGTGACTCAGGCTGAGGGAAGTAGAATTCATGTAGCTCACCTCGCAGCGAACCATCTTACTGGCGGACCCGTGAATTTCCGTCACACCACTACGCCACGTGATCTCTTTGGCGTTCTTGTCATTGACACCGGCCCCGGCCATGATCAATATCCTTGACTGAGCTTTCTGACACAGCTGCAATATCAGAGGCAGACCCTCGCGGGCCGTCGGACACTGGCCGCTGGTCAAAATCCGCTGGAAACCTAGTGAAATGATCTTCTCTAGAGCGTCCAGCGGATCCTTGACGAAATCAAACGCCCGATGAAAGGTGCACGGCAGCGGTGCAGCTACGTTGAGAAGAGCTTGGCATGTTTTCTCGTCAACTAACCCGTCCCTGTCGAGAACACCAAAGACAAAACCATCCGCTCCATTAATCTTCAGTACCTCAAGATCGCTCTTCATGACACATACTTCTGATTGGCTGTACGTAAAGTTTCCGGCACGATTCCGGATCATTGCAAACACTGGGATCCCGACAGCTTTCTTTACTTCACGAAGGAGGCCGACGCTCGGGGTGAGGCCTCCCAGAGCCAGCGCGGAACACAGTTCGATTCGGGATGCACCGCCGATCTCAGCGGTCACTGCGGAAGACACGGATTCGACACACACTTCAAGACGAGCCATACTTTCATATATAATTTTCAGGTCAAGTATGATTTAAACAAAAAAATAACGAACAGATTATCTCCACGATTATCTAACCTTGGTTTGAGTTCGCACCAACACCAACACCCCAACACACAGAGTTTGTATACACAGTCAGTATTTCCACTCTGAACATTTAAAACCTCACGCAAACCGACCGTAATTCAATAATAACGAAATTTACAGTAGCTAATTAGCACAAGAATTTCCACTGATATTTAAATTTAAGCTAAATTTAAATGTATGACCTATATTCACTAATGTGATAATTCATTAAATAAAGCAAAATAAAATAGATTCACAAACAACTACAACGGCTGGACAACACCAGATACTTCAGTAAAATAATTGCCTTCTTATTTCAATGTGTCACATATACCAAATGTTCATAATGTTCAATTTAATTTTATTCCACCGTTATTTTCATTATTTAACCGTTTTTCATTTTAACCGTTGTTATTACATATTTTTAAATAACGCAGAACCGCACTTGAAGTTCAGCAAACCGATTTGGAAATGACACTGGAAATTGCTGTACACCAATTTCTAAAAAAAGAGAATGTGTATTGCGAAATGTCAACAAAGCCGGAAAATAAATACAGTGCTTGTTTTATCTGCAATGTTTCCCTCATTCACATCAATCACGAAATACATTCGGCCAAACGGTGCTCTTTTCCGTAAATTCGCATCCTTCGTCAGTGACGTTCCATGGCATCCCGCAGGGTCCTCAGCTTGGGAACGAAGAAACTCTCCACTCCCTGCGCGCACTTGGCTATGTTGGAATCCTTCGGGTTGTAATAGCGACAGTTGTCAAAGATTTTTGTTATGTCGCTGATGAAATCCATCAGACGCTGATAACGACGCTCGTTCAACTTGTTCTCCACAGTGCGCAGGTCCATGGGATCTTTGATAATGTTGTAATAATCAGGGACGTCGCGAGGGTTGACGGGCTCTCGGAATGGCCATGAACTCTTGTGTGTCTGCAGCTGTTTGAGCAGCTTGCGCAGCTGCTCATAGTCGGAACTGTTGAGAGTTCTTGTGTTGGCATGATTGAAGCGAGTATTGGGATCGCACAGCGGGCAAACGTATTCATCGATTTTGTCGCCCTCGGCTTGCAAAACTCCGACACAGCGACCGTGGAACCAGCCCTGGCATTTATCGCAGCAGATGTAAAACTGCGACTCGTCATATGGCTGCCGGCATAGGCAAAAGAGTTCCTGATTGGCCCGAGACTTCTGGCAATCGTCGCAGACAAACTCGGTCATGGTTTGACTCATCGCTTCGGTAATGCCCACGCAGCTGCCGTGGAACCAATTGGAGCACAGATCGCAGCCGACGTAGAATTTGCTGTTATCGTACGGTGTCCGGCAGATGCAGTACAATTTCTTCTTGTTGTTTTTACTCTCCGAGCTGCTGCTCTTCGACGTGCTGCTACGCTGCCTCTTAGGAGGAGGAGGAGCAACAGCACCAGCAGCAGGTGTCGAAGGCGTGTCTAGTTGCTGCTGCTGCTTCCTTTTCTGCGGTTGGCGGGGAGGACTTTCTTTCACCGGCGCCTGGTAGGCGACCGTCTGCGGGGGTGACGGGTATGAACGCCGTGCTCCCAGCTCGTTATTTAAATCTCGCTGGATGGCCAATCTTAATTCTTTTTCAAGCAACGCCCTCTTGCGAAGCATATCTTTCTTCAGGGCTTCCGCGTGCCGCGCCATCACGCCGTGCAGGCGACTCTGCTGCTGCTGGAACTTCTTCTCCTTGGCGCGCTGCTGAGCTTTCATTGACCGCTCCCGGGATTTCTGATCCCTCTCTTCGTTGGACTTGGCTACCGACGCGCCGGAACCCAACGGCACAGGTTCGGTGACCTTGAGAACCCTGCGAACAGTTTCGCTTCTGTGCGATTCCTCCGAAGCTGGTTCGCTGGACGAAAGGAATCTCTTCCGAGGAGGCGCTGCCGGAGTTGCTGCTATTTCTTCCTCGACTGCAGTTCCGTCTTCTTGTTTCTTCTGCTTCTCTTGGAAGCGCTGAAGCTGCAGAAGCTTCTGTTCGATTTCCGGATGCAGATTCTCCTGCTTGAGGGCCTTTCTTATGGTCTGCTGAATAAAGTCGGGCGTTACAACGAACTTGTCCTGCGCGGTTTTGGAAGGTGAAGTGGCTGTACTGTCCGAGGTGGGAGCCGTGGTTGTGGTAGCCGTGGTGACGGTTGGGGTAGCTGTTGTGGTAGCGCTGGTAGAATTGGTTGCAGCCTTGGAATTATTTTTCAACAGCTGGGCTTTAAGCTGCTGCTGAATGGCCATAATCTGCTGCGGGGTCAGGTTACTATTCTGCAGGCCCTGGACAATGATCCGAGGACCCTGCGGTGTCTGTAATACCAAGGCAGTCGGTTTACTCGGTTGAGCAGCAGTGGTAGCAGAAGCTGAGGATGTGGTAGCAGTCGTAGCAGCCGGTTTGGTACTAGCTGCTGGCACTTGCAACAGCACCTGCTGCCCGTTGACTGTTGCTACCTGGAACCTTGTACTGACTACCTGAGAGCTACTGGGAGTAGCCGCTGTCCCCCCTGCCGGTTTCGATTCAGCGGCAGTGGATTCAGAACTAGCAGGCTTTACAGTTTTGGCCTGCTGCTGCTGAATGGCTGCTGACGAAACAATGGTGAAGTTCCCATTGGGCAAGCGTACAAGCTGCTGACCCGGCTGCAGACCGCGGACAATCAGCTTGCCGTCGGGGCCTTTGGAGATCTGGATTTTGTTGGCCGTTGTAGCTGGAGTAGCCGGTGTTGTTTCACCACCTGCGTCCTTGGTAGTGATGGCGATCCTCCGGGTGCCTTTCGGTGTCGAAGCGTCTCCGGTGAGTAAAGTCGCCAAAGTAGATTTGACCGTGGCAGACGTGGCCGCTCCTGCTTTCCCCAGAACCGTCAGACGTCCGTTGGCGACGGTCGGAGTCGCGGCACCAGCTTCTCCTCTCTTCTGCTGATGGGCTGCTCGCTGCAGTTTCAATTGCTGCTCCACTTTTTCCTTGATGTCCTCGCTGGGTTTCGCGTTAGAGCTGGGCGTGGTACCGCTCTTCATCCGCGTGATGATTGGCGTCACATTCCGCTCGAGTTTTTCGTGGAACAAGCGGATTTCCCACAGCTCCACCTTGTCTTCATCGATCCAGTCCTCGGAGACTTGCGGTTCGGACAGCTGCGGCGTTTCGACCATTTTGCGCTTCCTCAGTCCGGACCTGGATGGGGTTACTTCACGGATCGTCTTGGGTACGTCAAGCGGGATAACCACCCTTCTCCTGTAGTACTGGGCCTTCTCGAGGAACCGGCCGATAAAGCGGTGCTTCAGCAGCTCGGTGGTGACGATTTCCGTGTCTGTCGTCAGCTGATTTTTACCGTCGGCCGTGGGAGCTTTGGCCGCCATGTCTTCCCACCTAAGACACGACCACAGGATGCGCAACTGCAAAGCTGCCGAGCTCAACGAGTGCAGCTTCGACGTGCGGAAGAACCAGCAGGTTTTGAAGAAGGGCCTCTGTGAAGGGTACGGCCACGCGATCGAGTTGGTCTTGGCCGCGTGACTGATCCCCGACACGTAAATCTGACCGCCTCTTCGCACCAGGTGACGCAGTTCGTGTTCGGGAAGGACAAACAAGGTGCGTTTCTTACTCTTGGTCAAAAACGTCGACATCATCGGGTACTTGACCGGGACCCGCTTCTTTTTGACGCGCTCCTCTTCCGCTGGCGTCTTTTTCAGCGATACAGGCGCCGATGCCGAGTCCAGAATCTGCGGTTCCTTCGATTTTTTAACTCTGTCGTCCTCCTTGTCAACCAACTGACCCAACTCGGCCATTAGCCTGCAGGTGGGTGAATAGCAATGGGTGAGGGTGCAGCTCGCCGAATAGCAGCGATGGATTTGTCGAAAGTCGCTCAACTCCTCGTACCGCCGCCGCCGTCGTTGCTGAAGTTGAGAGTCTTCACCGGGCTCAGGTTTCTCCTCCTTGACTGCAGCCTGTTTCTCCTTTTGGAGCTGCATGTTTAACCGTAGTTGAAGCAGCGCGTCCAGTTTGCCCTTTTTGGCCACTTTGGGGTAGACGCTGCGAGAGGGGCTCGTCAGAGAAGCGCTGACATCAACCAGCTCCAGGGCAGGATCAGCCGCGGCAAGTCGAGGGACCTCGCTGACCAAACAAGGATCTTTTTCTACGTACGTGTCCACGTCACCCTCTTAAAAATGATTTCAAAAACCGGAAAATTATTAGGTTAATTAATTTATTTTAGTTAGGCAATTTAATTAGGTTAAGCAATTTCAAAAACTTTACCTCTCTCGTAGATCTTGATCTTAAAAGGCCCAGCTCGGAGTCCGACGCTCCTGGCATCTTGCCGCTTAATGATTCTGGTTGAAGACAGCCACCTCCAGCCCCACTGCCCGTGCAGGCGGTACTCTTCGCCTTTGTGTTTCCAGATCTGAAGCCAAACCAAAATAAATCAAATATCCAACAAACACGAAATAGCAAATGTCAAATTTTAACAAGTTGACCAGAAATATGACTTTCACTTAAAAAAAAAAGAAAACGACACTAGAAATCATAGGACTTTCTAAACTTGTACCGTCTAGCAATAAAAATTGGATCATGAATGGTGAGTTCTAGTAATTTCTAACATTTAGAATTTTATTTTGGTAAAACTAACAGACCAATTTCAACAAAACATTAATCGTGCATTAAGTACTATTGATTCCACTAGTGGAATTTTTTTGGGCTGCTATAACGTTTAAACTGCGGGAGTTACAATCAAATAACTTTTCCCTACCAAGAGGACCCTTTTGTTATTGCCATAGACTATATTTTCTAAAGCTGAACAAATAATTCATACATAAAATAGTGAGGAAAAAAACCTTGATTTTAACTGCTAATCAATTACTAAAAGACAAACTTTTAATTAACATAATTGTGTTCAAAACTGAAAATTAATTTTACAATAACATGCTTTTTTTCGAAGTTTAAACTAATAATTCCTCAACATAGTCGAAGCTAATAATGAACTATGAAATGCAACAATGTTCACTGTGTTCAATGACAGTTTACACATTATATAGCGAAAAAATACATTCATTAAACTAACGTATACAGAATATTAGTAGTTTTAAAACTTTAATAATATTTACAGGTGAAGTGAAGGAAGGCATCTAATAAAAAGGTTATTTAAATTTTCAACGTTCACAAGCAAAATAGTAGAATAATTACTAGTAACTTAGAATATTTAATCATCTTGGACGTTTCAAGATGTAATAGATCGAACACAGTGGTGAAAAGCAATTCACAACCACGTTCCAAAACATAAGTATATTCAAAGTTAAAAATCAAAATTCATGGTGTAATAGTAAAATAATTCAAATATTAACTTAACTACTGTCATTACTAATTAAAACACAATTAAATTAAGTTGTGTGACACATTTTCGCCTCAAAGTTTAAAAAATCATTATAATCCCAAGCATGGTTTGAAAAAAATAATAAAAAATCATGTTTATATCATAACACAAGTTTAAAGTTTCCAACAAATTACTCATACATTGTTTTAGTTTTTCTTTTTTAAACGCGACTCTCGATGCTACGGAAAAGGGTTGAAAGTCGAAAAGGCTACCAACCTGGTGCTTGAGACCCAGCGAATAACGCACCGTCCTCATCTTATTCATCTCCTCTTCCAGTTCCTTCTCTTTCTTCTCCTTCTTCTCCGTCTTCTTCTTCTCTTCCCGATCTAGCGCCGTCTGCCTCTGGAGTCTCACGTGTCCCAGTGATTCCTGCCAGACGCCGTTAAACGCCACCGACCGGACACAAGCGGCCAGCACCGTTAACGTCCGGCCCAGGTCTCTGGGTGACACGCAGGCGTTGACCGCCGAGATCCAAGGTTTCCTCAACAGCATCCAGTTGGGGTGCATGAAGGCGGAAGGCAGTTGAGACTGCAGCTGCAACAGAGTCGATCTCAGCGACTGCAGTAAGACAGTTTTATTACCGATAATGGGACCAGCCCACTTGAATTCTCCCGCTCCGGTCAGGGCGAATTTATGAGACAGGTAGCGCTTTTTATCACGCTCCTCTCCCGCCTGATTCTTATTCAGCGCTAAAGGGTTACTGGAGAACTGGTTCGTGTACGTCTTGAAATTCCCTTCCATGCCTAGTTTAAAGATGACATCATCATCTTCGACCTTTTCCGAGGACGCTCCTTCTTCCTTGATGGTGACCCCGCCGCCACCCGGGCCGTTCTTCCTCTTGCCGTCGTTGTAAGTCTTAGGCGTCAGCGTTCCAGTCTTGAGTCGCGTTTCATAAGACGGCTGCGTTTCCGTCTCCTGGGCTTCAGTGGTCAGCTGCTGCATGAAATCGTCGTCGACTTCGACGCCGCATTCCTCGACTACTTCTTCTTCCTGCTTGGTTTCTTCTTCTTGATCTTTGACGTCCGCGGCGTCGCCAGTTTCTTCCTTAACTTCAGGGTGTTCCTTCTCCAGCAGCTTGTCTCTTTCTTGCTTAACGAGGAGGTTAGCATCTTCGAGATAGGATTTCTTCTTACCCTTGAGCTGGTCGGTGAGGGCCTCGGTGATGTGCATCTGACGGATGATCTCCGAACGCAGGTTCTGCAACTCCCGGCAAAGCTCTTTCTCGTACTCAACAGAGTCGAGGAGCTCCAAGAGGACGTCGAACTGGGCTTCCGTGCTGTAATACCAGACTGCACGGGACTCTTCGGCGTCCTCGACAAAAAGTCGCCGGGCGACGAACCAGTACTTCCTGCCGTGCCGGTCGAACCCAAGGCAGTCGTGCCGGCAGAGGAGCCCCGATTTCTCCATGTCACTGACGCAGTCGGTGACTCCCTTGCAGTGCTGCGCGGTGCAGACAGGACACTGCCAGTCGTCAGGAGGTACTTCCTCCAAGGGTGGGTCCAAACACTGCAGGTGGTAAACAGCCGGGCACGTCTCGCAGCAAAGCAGGTCTCCCACCTTGTGACAAACACGGCAATGGTCGTCATATTTTATGTTCCCTAGATTTCCAAAATAAAAAAATGCACACGTGAATTTCTTTACAAAAGAGTGAAAATATAATAATCCACCTTCGTTAATCAAGTCTTCCCGAACAGGGCTCGTCCCCAGAAACTGGTCCGTCAGGAACTTGAGCACCTCGATGCGCGTCTCACTGGTAGTGAAGGGATAGTCGCAGGAATCCAGAAGTTTGAGCGCTGCCGAGAAACTGGGATCGCTCTGCAGGTAAACCCGCAGTACTTCGGGCCAGGTAAAAGAGTCGACAAAGTACAACATGGAGTTAACACTGTCTTTCTGATCCAGCGGACCGAAAGTTGTCTGTTGGGCATCTTCCTCCCGTAACAGCGACTTGAGGAGCATGATGTGAATTTCGGCTAGTAATACTGTCATCTCGGGTGACTGCAGCGCCATGATGAAGTCCTCCAGCCGAAACGGGGAGAGCCTCACCTGGTTTTTAAACCTCCTGTTTTGCAAATAGAAATCAGATATTTCATTTAAAACTTAATTTGTCTTGTTATTGTCATTCTTCAATACACAAACCTTAGGACTTCGTAAACGGAGCACACAACAAGAGCCTGACCTGCCGGTAGCATCAAGTCTTCAGATGTCAATGGCAACTCTAATCTGGGAATGTCAGCATCCTGTAGCCAGAAAGGCAAAGGTGTCGGCTGTCTCTTGACGACTTCAGACTTCCTCGCCGGGTAGCTCTGATTTGAGGTTGAAAAGTCGCTGTCGTTGCCGTCGTGCCTTTCCGAATCTTCGTCACTGTGAGAAAGGTCCACATCGCTTTCAATGTTGTCAGCAAGGTCGTTGTCCCCCTGACTGTCGTCCGAGTCGGAATTGCTCTCAAAATCAGACCCGTAGTGATAGTCTGAATCCCTGGTGATGGTAAGCGAAGGCCTTGGGACGTACGTCTTGGCCCCACGACCTCGGACACCCGCCTTTCGGCCGCGTTTCTTGAAAGGTGTGACTGAAATGTGTTTCTTGGCGCTGTACTGCGAGAAGCTACCGATACTACCGTTGGGCGAAGAGGCTCGGGATATGGCGCTGGAAGATGAGTACAGGTTGTTGTCACTTCCGTCTTTAGTTTGAAGCCATTTAGGTTTTTCTATATAACCAGAACGTGGATTTAACAGTCTTGGAGGAGCGTACGATGTTTTGGGCGGTCTTCCGCGTCTGCGAACCCCTCGTGCTGACATGTTGTGAATGTATCGCCTTTAACCGGTTGCAATCAGCCTAACAGCCGCAATGTTTATATGTAAGCAAATGGGCGCCAAAACTCGACCTTACGGCAAGAGTGGCTAACGCTTTAAAGATAGGGAGCCGCCATCTTGGAAAATGTCGTCGCGCAACTATCCGCTGAAAATTTAACTTTGCTGCAGAAAAAAAGCGCTTTCGATTCAGTCACTCACACATTCACCATTAAAAAGCGTAATTTAGTCAATCGCTACTTTATGATTCTTAACAACTGGCAAATAAAGAGTCCTGCAAATGTGAATAAACTTGGCGTCCGTCGGATTCCGTCGATATGCAACAGAGGCATTGATTGGTTGGGCGGCGGCCAATGAGCGTAGGCCTAGCCTATTCAGTGCTGCCATACGGTGCTTCAAATAAATGACAGCGCGCCAAAAACAATATCTCGTTTATGCGACTGAAGTTTTGCCACAATATCGAAAATAATAACTCTGCATTATCACATAGCTGATAATATCGGTTCGCAACATATTCGCCCTTTTTTCAATTCGCCCTAATATACGTCGCCCTACATTCTCTTTCGCCTTGTTCGTTTCATTACAGTAGGATAGAAAATTATGGCCCAAAATTACAAGATCTATTATTATGCAAACACATTAAACAGCCAATCAAGCAAGACTTAAAGTCGATTCTGAAATGAGTAAACTAATAACCCTGCACTGAACATGGATGAAATTACTTCCGCTAGATGGCAGATACGACAGCGAAACCACCACATCGAGGAGGCGAAGAGGTACGTGCCGCAGTTGTCGACACATTTCTCAAAATAGATTTTGAGCTAACTGCCCAACAATGTACAAGCTTCGTCCAATTTTCCAACTGCCAGAAACACTTTCTGTAAAGAATCATCTTTACAAGATGAAACCCATAAGTGAAGCACTGAATGGCCAAAAGTCGCCAGGGAATAATGAAGTCCAGCCGGGTAGTGGTAGTCATGCACAACAGGCAGCCGGCAACCAGACTGAACCACAAGTATGTCGATTATCATAGAAAGACTGCTCGTCTTCTACAATACTATTTTTCGTTATGATGTAGGATATACCGACGGACGTCCTGGAGCTCGAGAAACGCTGGAAGGCCATTGAAGAACGTCTGAGCACGCTGCAGTCGGAGATTTCTAGGAAAACGAGTTGTTCTGCAGCAACAGATGGCCCTACCAATGCCGAGCCTTTGGTAAACGTGATTAAATCAAAGGATGAATTACAATGGATATAAACTTTTTTTAACGTTCAAAAGCAGCGATCAGGCCCTGATTACTTAGTCGCTCTGTCGGCCCAGCAGGAAACTATCTTGAACCGTATTTCTGATCTAATGGGCGCCCTGTCGCTACTCAAGTCCCGTCTCTCATTCACAGATCCTTCTCAGGTTTTCTCTTGTACTGTACAGCTGCTCGGATATATTTTCTTATTCCCAAGTCTCTGCTTTTGTTTTTCTTATGTTGCGGAAACAGAAGTCGTGCAGCTTGAATGAGTTGCAAGGCGTCCAGCAGTCCTTGCTGCAGCGTATCATTGAGTTAAACGCTGAGATAAAGCTGCTTAGTGCCGCTCTCAACAACAACAATGTTACCCCCGCTCAGGTTTTTCTTTCTTCTGGCTGAAAATCGCGTGTTTTCCCGAATTATTTCCCCCGCCCCTCGCATGAAGAATCCCGTCTAGTTTTCACCTCATAGGTCCTGATATGCTTGTTACATAGGATTGATGGATCGTGCTGCATGAATGTTCTTGTTCGTTGTTAGTTTTTTTTTAAACGGGAACAAGGGGTAGAAAACTTCAGTATGTTTTATTTTCTAGGTTGGTGGATTTCAGGATTTAGTGATCACGGCCAATCCGTCACGGCCGCCGCATTCGCTGCAGATCATTCAGCGCCTTCTTCAGCAGTCGGGAGTGAAAGTTTACGCCTCGACTCACGTTCACTCGTCCGTTTCTAACCTTCCTGGCGACCTGATGAACTTCCTTGCCTCCCCTCCTTCACTGCAGAGATCGTCGTCGCATTTGGCTCTGACTTTGATTTGGAAAAACAGTAACCAAGCATTCTTCAAAATATTATCTATTTAAGTTAATTATTGCATTTGGTCCCCCACAGGTGCCTCTTTAAAGTTTAATTTAAAACGAGTTTAATTAACTTAATTGTGTTATATGTAGGTGAAAACGATGAAGCAGCCTTGGTGATTTCTCCATCGTCGCAGAGCAGCGCCATCTGCGGGGAATCCAACATCGCTCGCTACATCTCACGCGTGGTGCCCAGCTTATCATTGGGCAGCTCGCATCCGGATGAACTTTTGGACCTGACGGACTACGGAGCTGCTCTGGGTGTTGGTGGAACCAAGCGCGAGCGTCCGGCAGCTCTTCAGGCGCTGGAAAAGAAGTTGGCGTCGGCCATGCTGAGTGGCACTGCGCACGTGGGACTCGTCGACGGCGTTGTTTACTCGGCCGTGGTGAACGCCAAAGTGGACCAGCAGAAGGAGGTTGGCAAGAATGTGACAAACTGGATGGAACGCTGCCGTTCGTTTATCTCTCAGAATAACTTGGTAAATTGATGAGATGATAGATAGTTTGGTCTTTTTATGTCTGTTTCACGAACGGGAAATAAATGAATCTGCAAAGTGCAATTCCTCTTCTTTTCTTTTCTCCTTTTGATATTCTGGTAGAATGCGCCGACCACGTCTTCCGCGACGCCGGCGACGCTTCAACACATGACACGGCCACAATTGGAGGACTTGTTACGTAGCCTAGATATCAAATACAGCGTTCTAGAACATCCGGAAGTCTATACGGTGGCTGCCATGCTTGAGCATGTCTTAGTGCTGCCCGGTTTCCACACCAAGAACCTGTTTGTCAGGGACAAAAAGAAGGGAACCTTGTATCTTTTCACCGCGCGTCACGATCTTCCCGTCAATTTAAATCAACTGGCCAAACTGCTGGGCTCCAAAGAACTGCGCTTTGCCGAAGAGAAAGTCCTTTACGAGAAACTGGGAGTCAAACAAGGCTGCGTCACTCCGTTCGCCCTGGTGAATGACAAGAAGCACGAGGTTGTCTTTGCTGTCGACGAAGAGTTGATCAAATCTGACGAGACGATCTTAAATTGCCATCCACTGTCCAATGCAGCTACTGCCAACCTGTCTGCCAAAGATTTCAAAAAGTTTCTTGGTAGAACCGGTCATCAGTACGTGGCCGTTCGTCTTTCTTAACGCAATCGGGTCATTTCGCGCAATACAAGGCTGTCATCAATCTTACATCCCAATCAATTATCGTATTTGAATCATAAGTACGTTATTTGACATTACAATATCCAAGGTAGTAATCATAGTATTGTTTCCATAAATAATTATGCAGACATTGATGTATGTTTGGTATCATAATGCCCCATTGTTTCATGTTGACACTGTACTGTTATCGACATACTGAATAGAGCAGCCATATGAATGAAACACTACCATAGAGTGTTAGTGATATGCCCAGTATATTATAGATGAGTACCTGTTTTACTGCAATTTAAGCGATGTCCTGTTAAGGATAAACTTTTTAGTGCTAATAACTTAATCTTTAAGTTAACTTAAAATAGGATATAGAATTGAAAGACCCTTTAGTTATAATCAACTTTCAATAACTGAACATCACGACTGCTGTTTTACTTAACGCCACTAGCGCCAACTTCTGAAACTGAACATTCATCCCTGTCAAGTCGTGTACCTTCAGGCGGTTTCTATTAAAATCAGATTAACTTCTACTGTTTCATTAGTTATCGCTCAAAATTGGCTAGATATTGTCTATCTATACCCTACGATACGACACAATCCTGCCAGTTCCAACAGGTCTGGTCATTCTAGGCCATATGCATTTCAAGTATCCGCCATCTTGACGGTCTAGCTACCCGCAGATGATCGCATCCCTTGAACGCGCAACTGAGGCTTTTTTCGTCGGATTTTCTCTCGCTAAACTGAATAGTTCAACATTCAGCAAGTTTTTTCCTGCATAGTTTAACTCTGAAAACGAGCTGAAATAACAGTCACGTTAGGGCATCTATTTGCAACTCCATGGAGCCTAACGGAAGGTCACGTGACGTGACGTCACATTGCATAACGCTCCATATCACTAATATGAGTGTTACGGTGGAATTGTTTCCAGCGGGTGTGTTTGTATGTAAACAAAACAAGACGACACGGGCGATCATGCAGACATGTATAGGTGGGGGAGCAACTTCCGTTGTCGAGTTAAGAGTATATCGTGCCGGTTGTATGGGGCAACACGCTGCGAAGTTGAAAACGCTTGCCATGTCGCCAGCCGTTCGCACTAATTCCAGCCAATGCCACCCTTTCTTCTTTCTCTTTTTCTTTTTTTTATTCCAGCCGCGCGCGGCACATAAACCGTTAATATTATCTTTTGTGTGTGACAGTATAGGCAGCGTACATTTATATATAGGATCCATAGTGTTTCCACTTTCAAGTTTGGGCTTTTACCCGGCCAGTCGAGGCTTACCTTTTTATTTTCAAGTTTGTTTAAACCTGTTTTATTTGTGATGAATGCATGCGATGTAAATGAAAGACTCGACGTAATATTTGACTGTGTCTCAGCCATATCAACGGTTTATTCCTCTTTAGCAGAGCGAATTGGTTCGACCTAAACTCGTATTGATTTTGAATCTTTCCATTTCCCTTCTTTTCCCCGTTCAGACAGCCATTTCCCCCCTAAAAGTGGAAGTACTGATAGGCTCAGGGGTTTCTGTACCGTCTGTTACCAACCCCCCCCCCCTGCATCAGCTGCATAACCAGCACACCTGCCCTTTTTTGTGTCTGTGTCCCACTTAGTCTCCCCCCCTGTATAGAATAGTGATTTCCAACGCGTGCTGAAGTGGAAGTTATCTTCGCGTTAAAAAGCCAGGTCATCTGCCCTTATAATTATTATTATGCGTTTTGCGCCATCTCTTTGCGTAGTTGTAATAGCTACGAGTGAATAGCTTGAAGTATCCATCAAACTTTATAGGATGTTAATTTAGATGAAAATCGTATGCCTGATTTGGTTATAAACGTTGTTTCAATTTATGATGTCATTTATGACCTATGTAGGGTAATATTCACAAACGGTGATGATGCGAATATGTCGTGTCGTTACAGATTATATGATTTAACATGCAATATCAACTTAACTGACATGATAACGACGTGATATTATCAAACAAATTAGCGTTAATGCATATCTAGTGGCTCTTTATTACATTCGTGAAATCGTTGGAAATTATGGTTAAATAGGCGATAATAAATTACCATGAAAATCAATTTTTATGAGAATGACATAACATTATCAAGTGAATCAACTTAATTCATAGTTAGTGCACTTTTTAAGTTGACGTCGGTATAACATGAGCTAACAACTTAAAATCGACATGATAATGACATGATATTATCAAACGAGTTAACGTTGATACAGAATACCAAAACGACATTGTTAAAAACTCTCGTTACCGAAAACGATATTATTTAACATGCGTTACGTGAAAGTGACATTATATAACCAAACGATCATTAAAGTTAATGTCATAACTATACGCTGTACTGGTTCGGGTGTCATGAGCAATATTACATAAATTGCGATATAAAACCTTAATTGGTAAGACATTGCCAATAATAAGATAATATAGCAAAACTGGTTTTACCATTTTCTGTCTGCAATTTAAAAAGAAATCAAGACGAAATCAATTCCTTTTCAAATTGCCAGGTATTTATGGCTTAATCACGCGTAATACTCTTGTGAAGTTCAGCGTCTTAAGGTCAATAATTTACTGCCGGGCCGGTGATTTAAGTGTCCGCGTTGGTATTGTCTCCCTGCGTAGCCTCGTTATACATTTTCTCCTGTTATGCACTTGAGGAAATGATGATAATTACCCGGCACGGGTAATAAACATGTCGAGGCAACAAATTTTTGACGTGAGAAATGAGCTCCATGCACACTGAACACATACCTACCTCGTGTGATTTCTTAATGTCAGTATTGAAAGCCGACAGCCAGCTGGCGTAGAAAACTAGAACGAATAATGATCAGTTATTAAGATGGTTGAGCATTATGTCAGTAGTTATTCTGAATTCACTAGTAGCTTCCTAGCGCAAAAACCAACAGGTTTGGTAGTAGTTCATTCAACAGCTCTGGTTCCCGTCTGGTGGCTTGAGGAGACAGGAACTGCTGAAAGTGCTGATATTCGACCAAATCCAGCAGGTAGACGGGTAGCAGTAGGTCGTTCAGCAGGCCCTTGACCTGCTGCTGGTTTCTTCGCTTATAAGTAGCATTTTATGTATGAGTCTTATACCATAATGAATGATAACATATCCATTTATAAATATGAGTATAATGTAATTCTAATAATATAACCAATAACTGCAAGCACATGATGTCGGCAAGTGGCTGGTGTTTTAATTCCATTTAACTATAATTCCAGATGGGTGGCCTAATAATCCAGTTTGTTGACATGTTACTAACCAGTCGTGTTGTGCGAAGTCGATTTCAAGTCGATTCGCCATAAAGCAGTACGAACTTTTACAGGAAACAGTCCACCGGATAATCTGATTATAGTTCCAACTTACCATAAATCAGAGATGATCGATTTATCATTTGCTTGTTTGCTTGTTTGCTTAATTGACTAGTAGTTATATCAGTTAATTAATAGGTTGTTCGATGAAGTTTAAAGATCTCTAATATGTTTTATTTTCCATACTTAATCGAGTAAATCAAACTTACATAAGTGTTAACCTAGGAACCGAGAACACTCGATCTCTATAGATCTAATTAGTTCGATTAATGTTTGTAATTGACGGTTTTCTTTAAATGTGCTAATTGTTCATTAGTGTAAACTTTAATCTATTTAAAACTCGAATATATTTGAAGAAAAATAACAGGTAATTGCAATTACTGCCCGTCAAAATTAGTGATACTCGAGCACAGACATTGTGACCTCATTGCGCTGCCGCGGTTTTTTCCTGCAAGCGCGCCACCGTTATAAGTAGGTTAGACAGTATTCTTTCGTTAGTTATTCTCCATCGCAGAAAACGCCGGATCTAATAAGTTTCACACTTTTCACGTTTATTCTTTCTTTTTCCAACTTATCTTGGCTTCTATTGGCAAGTTTCTACTCTGCACAAATATAGTCAGCAACTGTGAGGAGAGCGTCATGAATAGGCAATTTCTCCAGCTATCAAATACAAAGTGAAATCTGCAATCTTCAAATAAACCGGTAAGAATATAGGGTTGTTTTGAAGAAATTTTAAGGATCAAGTATGTACAGTCCGGAGCAAAATGAAAAAAAGGGTTCTTGCTTATGGGGGAAACTTGATTGCTTATTACTCGCACACTTTCAAAGATATAGCAACCCCAAAAATGCTGAGTGATTAACCAAGGGTACTTAACCTACGGATCAAGTTTCGTTCAAATCGGTTCGTTCGTTTTGACGAAATAAAATCCTAAAGATTAAAAATTATTCTAATTATCCGCATCACTCAGACCTTTTATTTACTCTAGATTGTACAATGTGACGATTTCACTAACAAATTGCAATTTTTATACGCAAGGATTCGCTGATTCTTTCTTTTTCTCACTCTCTTTCTCTCTCTTGGTTAATATGCACGTGAAGAAAACGAGGACAAAATGGCGTCCTGGAAGTATACACGTACCTTTGCTTTCATTCTTTAGTCTAACTGTCTTACCAAATGTCAACCTTTTCAATTGTTCACTGCCCGAAACTTGGGGCGGATCCAAGTATACCCTATATATTCATCGTCCTAAAAACAATCTTTAAAATTTTCCCAAATTTTCCTCGCGTACTTATGAGGAACTCTGAATTACAACTCCTTGTATGATGATGTGCACTGCCCGAAATTTAGGGTGGATTCGTTATAAATCTATCCGGTATAATACAGTAGCGACGATATATTGTCCCCTTAACATGTCTTCGTTCACTGTTCCATTACCAGTTTGATCTTCGTATCACTGCCCGAAACTTAGGGCGGATTCAAATCACATTTACCAATTTTTTTGCAATCACGATGGCGATTCTACATTCTTAAGCACCTCATTCACATTAATCTAAATCAAATTAAAATCGGAACAAACAGGAAACTTACTTCGTTGCTCACAATGAGATCGAGTTTAACTAATTACATAATGACTGAAATTTTTCTAAAGTAAATTGACGATTACGTGAATGTTACATTAGAATTAGAAACAGAATTAAATTGTTTGTTTGATTGACTAAAAGAAGTACAGTCGCCTTCCGTGAGTGTGTAACACTCTTCGCATCTTAAGGAGAATGAAAGTTTCAACCTGAGCCAAGTGTGAAAGTCGCACAAGTGTGATGGGCGTGTAATGCGCATGGTCTTCGAGGGGTTCGCTACTCCATTCGAGGTGTACGTGATCAGGAATCATTTCGTGATTCTTGGCTTCATCTCCCCGGCCAGTGTACGGTGATTCTTGAGACTATAACGAACCCCTCGGTTGTCTTGCACTGAAGACGGAGAGACTTCTAACGGGGAAAAAAGGGGAAACAAAACAAGAGGTGACTGGAAAGTGCACTCTTATAGCTCTTGCTAAACATCAGTGCATTAGCCCCGTTTTGGCAAACACGACTCGTCGACTTTTTCCGAAATCCCAGGGGTTCGCTAATCCAAAGAATCACCGTACAGTAGTCAGGCAAATGAGGCGAAGAATCACGAGAAAAGACTTGAGACAATCAGTGAGACACAAGCGGCAGAATCATGCAACGATTCTTGACTGTATACGTTCACCAAAAACGGAGTAGTGAACCCCTCATCAAAATCTATCAGCTTTTGTGCTTCAGTCCAAAAAAGTCCGGACATTCTTAGGCCATATGCATTTCAAGTATCCGCCATCTTGACGGTCCAACCACCAGCGGATGATCGTATCCCTTAAACGGACTACTGAGGCTTTTTTCGTCGGATTTTTTCTCGATAATTTTAATTCAACAATCAATTATAATTACCCTGCATGTATTTTTCTAAATGTTTAATATTTTGAACTTTATATTCATCAGTAGTATTTAATTTTGTTTAAAGCAGGAGAGTTATTTTTTAAAATTAAGAGAAGAAGGATAGGTTATAAGAAGAGGGAGATGACCACTCCTTTGCATGTATCTGTATTTTTCCTAGCCGGAGATGTTAAGCCCCCTACTTAATAAAGCAGACATGAAATATGAAGACTTGACATCTCGTGCGTTCGCGTGCTCTTTCCATAAAAGCCTCATCTAATATTCAAATTATTGGCGACCGAGTTAAGTCTCCTCCATTAGCCCGCCATAAAGGAGGTAGGTAAAACGCTTCGTCAGCAACACTGGTCCTGTATATTCACGAGTATATAAATCAACTTTAACTTGAATGAACTTGCCTGTTCTCCACAAAAAAGGGTTCAGCAAGAGGACCAACTCATCCAAGTTCTTTGCTCATATCTTTAACAGGTTTTGCTGGATAACAACAAAACTTTACGGGGTTATTGTACTATTAGTTAGTCATATAACCTCAAATTCTCCGTGATTTCGAGCCGTTAGTTTAGCCAAATGTTAATTTTTAAGTTTAGACCTGTTAAAGTTTAGGGTAATGTTTGATGTAATCGTCTGCAAATAGGGTTTAAAACAGAGCGCCACCTAGCGATAGAGTACAAGCTAACATTCGCCATGTGAAAGACATGATAAATCAATGACGGTGCTATAATATCGATTCATATTATATCGATTATCTGACATCATCACTTTATCTTTAAATAAGTTATAATTAATTTGCTATAAACGATTCATTCATTACCAAATAATGGTTCATTCATTGAATCTCGATTCGTTCTTTCTTAATCCTTCTGCTTCTTACCCTTTTTTACTGTCATTTTACTTCACTTTGACGCTTCTGCGGATAACCGTGCAAAAAGCCAAAGGTGCACATAACGGTTACCTGTCGTCATGTAACACGTGAGAAGACAAAGTCGTTCGGGAGAAGTTGGGTTCCACGTCAAATTACAACGGTTTCGCAACTTTTTGCCACTCTTTCTTTGCACTTGCCTGTCAGATGTAACATGTAGTTCATAAAAATTCACGTCTGTTTTATTTGCGCCTCCCATGCAAGTCTGTTCCAAAAAGAAAGGGCACACGGCAAGAGACAAATTCATCCAAGTTTTTTGCCTATATCTTTAACAGGTTTGGCTGGATAACAATACAAATTCACACGGACACTGGACTATAATTGAACCATGTAACCTCAAATTCTCAGTGATTTTGAGCCGTTAGTTTAGCCAAAATTAAATGTTGACGTTTATACTACAACGCGCTGTACTGCATGCCCTTTTTTAAGAACAGACTGTACAGTGGAATTAACTAAACGTGTAACAATGAACAATATATAAACATATGCAGCAGAATATAACAAAATAGAAAGCCACATGGTGTTTGGACGAAATGGGTAGTTTTTGAATTTGGTGATGTCGGGTGAATTGAATTATCGCGTTTCGATATTTACCTTTACCCCAGAAGGTCAAAAACTAGTAACTCATTCGCTAAATCTCAATTTACATGCTATAATATATTAGAGCTGTTCACTAAAGGTTGATAACAGATAATTATGAATATGAATATTCAAATTACATTAGCTATTGAATGACGTCCGTTAACAGTTAAAAAAGCCACTGTCGTGATGAACTGTTTCGTGAAACTTGTTGCAAGTGAAGACGACACAATAAGTTTTTGAAAGGACTCTCTTATGGATGTTTTGAACCTTCTGGTTGGGGATCCGAGTTATCCTGCATATGTTTGTGTCTATCTTTATCTTATGTATGTGTGTGAACTGGATTGATGCCATTGACCCAGAGGCTGCCACGTGCATCAAAAACCGTGAAATATTTCTTCTTCTCCTTTCCTTTTTCTATTCTATTTTTTTTCCTGTAGCAGTCGTTTTTGTTTCATTGTGCGTTGTACTTGACGTCACGCAGGCCTACTTCTTGACACGGGTACTTTGGCAACGACCTTCACTGATCGTCGATCTCTGTCAACCAAAACTTTGTCTATTATCAAAATGTATGCCCAAAAGCGCCGCTTACTTTTCCCGCGTATCTTCTTCCTTTTGCGCCGGGCTTCTTTGGTACATAATATGACTATAGACCCATTAATGGGGCAGTACTTTTGAGCAATTTATTTAGGTATTCTGTGACGTGTCATTCGTCCGCCTTAATCGACGTCACGTGCAACACCTTTTGGTCGATGAGTTTGTCTCTCCACTTCTCCACTGTAATATATCATCACGTGTATAACCTTCAGACGCGCGCAATTTGAAATGAACTCTCGAACATATCGACCATTGGTTAAACCCGAGTGAAACCCGGTAAATGACGTCATTTGGAGAAAAGGGATTTTTAATACTTATAGGAAGGCGTGCGTCAATAACTATTAACTTAAGGCCTTTATCCGGCGCATAAGAAATGTCTATAAACCCACGCAAAGATCGATATGCCATGTTCTCGGTGGCATTTAAGAAGGGATGCAAGAAGCATGTGAAATTAATGACCATCGGTTAATGCGCGCGTGGGACATATGTGAACCATTATATATGTGCCTCTCCCGTTTATCCAACAGTCTCCATGGTTTCGTCGTTATCGTTATTTGAATGGATTTCCCGGTAAAAGGCCTGTACCAGCAAATCAATTCTTGAGGAATACAGCAGTGGAAAACACAATGGTGAATTGGCTTTGTTTATCCTCTTTTTGATATGTTGCTTATCAGTATAAACTCAATAAATCGCGATCTTCTGTTAGTACCAACAGTATGAAACATCTCTTATGCGGTATGTATGTGTACAGTTTATGTTACGATATGTAACATATGTATATCCGTGTGTATATATATTCATACGTGCATATAATGCACGTAATCGCAAAGTCAAATACCAACTTGAAGAAATGGCAACGCCGCAAAAGTTGAGGGTACATTAAGCGCGACGATCTTGTTACTGAAATTCTTTAACTTTTACTTCAACTCATAATAAGATGAAGGATAGGTTTATTTCAAGTGACAACATTTCAAACATACGTAGCGTTGTTCTGCAAAACGCCTACGCTTGTACAGTCACTTTTAGCTGTGTATCTAGTATGAAGTACAGCTTTCTCAAAATCTGCACAAATTTATTGAAAAGAACTTGCACAGAGGCAGAGGGTCGGTGTATATTCAGATTGAGGAGCCAGCATCTTGCCAAGACTTTCATCAGAAGCAAATGGACTGCTGAGCGAGTCAAAAGTCATCATAAGTTCGTTCACTTTTGCGAGAAAGTTGACGCCAACCTCTCGGTCCGTATCGGTCACATTACGGTTTGGACAGATTTGGTACGTTTATTCAGTTACTGTGTTAAGTATGGACGCAGTTTTTTATATGTTGGGTTCCCAAGCCTGAAACAGATAGCGGTTACTGCGCGTTCGAACGCATGTAAGCAAGAATTGCAATGAGTGAAACAGAACAGAATCAGTAAAAAAACAACAAGGTTTACGGTTTGACAGAGACGGATTAATATTAAAGCGTCTGGTGTAACGCTTATCCTCTTAAGCGCATTTGCATGGTGCTGAGTACGATAGGGTTAAACCCATAAGAGCTGAGGTGCGTGAACCCTTCAAACCGGTCGAGAGATGAAGCTTGACCTGACGCCCGATATACAGCCGTGCTATAGCGGCCGCCATGCTGGTAGAGGATATTTAGGTTGAAACGACTACGTTAGTACCATCTAAGGTATCCACCCTACCGAAGGCGGGCCTTGTCCAACCAAGGGGATATAAATAAAGGTATACGGTACCTGTGGTTGATCCATTATTTACTGGTCGAGTATCATTTTAAATGACCGACGTTTGAATTTAACGCATATATCAGTGAAAGAAACTTAATTACTTTTATTCGTTGTGACAATTCATAGGTTGCATTAACTCAATGTGCTCAATTCCGCGGGGTAACATCTATCCAGGGGTTCAATTTACTCAGCTTATTATTAAGCAGGTCCGAGTTACCAAAGTAAGAATGAAGGGGTATAGAGCTCTTCTGCGAACGGGTTAGGCGACTTGGATGACAACATCCTATCACTTCGATTAAATCCTCTAACAACGTGGCCACCACCAAGAGCTTCCGCAATAAATTCAAAAGGCCAAAACGGTTACAGCCTGCGGGTAAGTTTAATCCCGCCCCCCAGGGTCTTCATACGCCAATAGGCTAAAGCCGTTGTGGATTACCTTATCCTGCACTAAGTTTCTCGTTAATGAATAATGCCTCGTTTGCAGTCTATTGTATTCATATCTACGTAATTGCGAACGAGCTGAAGGCGAACTACAAATTGAATTTATTATAAATAATTTGCCACAAGAGGTTAACTCAGCAAGGAACAAGAAAGACCAACGTCGAATTGCACAGAAAGTAACCGAAAAAGCCAGGGATTCTCTTTGGCCGCACAGTCTTGGATAATACAAATAAAGGTTCTTTGAGATGGATTATTTATCCGGTTTCTCAACCAAATATCACAATACAGTTTACGAACAATTGTTTATCGGTACTAGATATAAATAACTACTTAAGAACGATATTTGATCCACTTCCTGCAGAGGGCCCTATTTTTTTTTTGTCCAAGACTGTACTGTACGTGTCTCTTTAGGTTGACCCAGGTATACCAACGCATCGAGAAGGGACGAGTGCGCTCTCCTGCTGCTTTCACTTTACATTGACCGGGGTATACTAACGGTACGGTAGGGAGCTTTTGGCTTGGACCAGTTGAGTGTCAGTTGTTTCCTTTTACTTGGACTGGTTTGTTGTTGTTGCACGGATTAGCCTAAAGGCGCAGTTTGGCGGACGCTTGTTTTTCACTTTGCCGAGAAGAAAGGAAATGCCAAGTGGCGCAGCATAAAGTGGATACGGACACTTTTTCAAACTCTCCAGAAGTGAAGGAAAATTTTCAAAAATAACAATGGAATTGTCTGCTGTTGGGGATAGAGTATTTGCCGCGGAGCGCATTTTGAAAAAGAGGACACGTAAGGTATTGAGAAACCGTTTCGATGTGCACATCTTTTGCTGTATGTACGAAATACGCATAGCCTCTTAGTTTATAGTTTAATTTTCAGGTTATTTGTAATGAGAAAATATGTCTTACTGGGCATGAGGATAAGATCTCTGGGGCTATTGCTATTTTATTGCGAAATGCGTGCTGCTCACTCATGTTTACCTCGGCTGTTTCTCGTTACAGGGCCGCCTGGAATTCCTCGTGAAATGGAAAGGATGGAGCGCAAAGTAAGGATACAGTTTAAATTTACATCCCATGGTTTACTAAATGAAGTCATTGATCGTACAGGCACAGCACGTGGGAACCCGAAGAAAACATTCTGGACGGCCGACTCATGGAAGCCTTTGAGAGGTAGTGTACTGAAGAGATAAGTGGTTAATTAGTGTGTAAACGAAACTGTCTGCAGGAGAGAGAGGGATGCAGCTTCACAGAAGCAGCGACTGCAGAAACGCAAACAAGACCAGCAGCCGAGTGGACGTTCTGCCAGAGAACGCAAGCTGACTACGTCATCTGAGGACGAGGACGGCGACGAAGAGGCCGAGGAAGAGTCAGGTAGTGATAGCAGCAGCAGTACGGAAGACGGAGACACAGAACCTTCGTCGACGAGAGAAACCGAGAGGAAGAAGGAGAAACCAAACGGTACGAGTCACAGAATCCGCAGCTCGACGCCAGACCACGTCACGTCGAAGGTGGAGAAGAAAACCGACGATGAAGCCGATGTCAAGGAGAAGGAGCGCGCTATCAAGGATAAAGTCAAGGCAAAAGAAAAAGAGAAGATTGCAGATACAGAAAAGAAGAAAGAGAAAGAAGCCCCGGCCAAAAGAAAAGCCGAAGTCCTCAGCGACAACGGCCGGGTCGGAATCACCATATCAACGTCGGAGAAGTCACGCAGTCCCAGAAACTCGAGCTCTGACTCGATTTCTCCTGTTTCCAAAATTGCCCGACTGGCATCGCCTCCATTAAGTCCAGTTGATGGCAAAGAACCTCATGTCACCCTCTCCATCTCCTTGTCGCCCACTGGAGAAGCGATAGCCAGACCGGGTCTCGACTGGAGAGAACGTTCCAACAGGCCACTGTCGCAGGTTTGTATCTTGAAGATAAAACTATTGCATTATGTAATTAGTTAGTTAATTGATCACCTTTACTATGGGGACACAACTGAACATATATAATAATTAGTAAAATTTAATTATGTTTATTTATCTCTCAGGACGAGCAATCCGCGAAGATGGCCTTACTATCCTTGCAACATGGAGGAGCACCTTCCTTGGCCAAGAGTTGCACCGCACCGAGTTCCAACGGCTCGGAGAGTCCAGCCCGTCCCGCTCCAGTTCTCTCACCGGCCCTCCCCGGTGAAGCCGCCCGTCCTCCGACGTCGACGCCGCCGACCCTAGTAGCCGCTCTGTCACCTTCGGAGAAAGGTGACACAGAGAAGGGCAGCCTCTCCGATCAGGAAAATGTAAATCTCACCGGTCACAAGTGCAACGGACGCGATAAGAACGGACGGGCACACGCCTTAACCGACGACACTTCCCTCCTGGCCCCGCCGTTAGAGTACTGGCACCGGAAGAATCCTCTGGTCGATCAAATCTTCATCACAGATGTTACGGTTAACTTGATGACAGTCACCATCCGGGAATGCAAAACGGCTAGCGGCTTTTTCCGCAATGCGGCCGAAGAGAATTCCCTCTCCAACGATTCCAAAACTAAAGACATCCAGTAATTTAAAAAAAAAGGAAAGGGAAAAGATCAACATGCTCTCCGCCAGTTCGTCCAATTATGGCAAAGAAAAGTTGGGGGAAAATCCTTACAGTGTAGTTTGATACCCGTTATTACTGTTGGTACCTACCGTTGAAAGATATGGAATTCGACTGCTGATATTGGAAAAGTATCTTGAAACTAATAAAGAGAAATTGCCTTTTTGCTTGTATACGGGCTCGACACTGAAACATTTGAAAACAAAGCAATGTACAACCTGAAAACAGTGGATATCTTCTATATTATTTCTCTGTACTTTTTCACCTTCTTTTGCGAAAATAAAAAGTATGTGGTAATTTGCTAAATTCGCCATTTTTCACATTTTTTCCCCAAGAGGTTTTTTTATACATAGTTTGGGGACGGTATAGACAGTTACGCAATGTTGCCGAGAGCGCTTCTGGTCGTAAACAACTTTATGGCTGTTTTGCCAGCTTTCTGCGCAGATAAGTGGAAAACAACAAACTATTTAAAGAAACACATTCCCTCGGGTCATTTAACTTTGATTTTAGATTCAGGCTAATAGTATATAAACCTGTTTTATACATTCGATTAAACTTAAAAAGGAGCATCACGAACGACCTATCGAGAAGCAGGCAAGGAGAAAATATTGTCAAGGCCGACAAACATCTGTCCTTTGCACTTCCTTTGTTCATCAAACGTATAAGAAACCCGGGTAAGCGAGCGAGCATCCCTTCTTCTGCGAAATCCGAACGGGGTTCCGTGGAAAGCGAGATACGCCTCCCAATATTTCGCAGACTCGAATCAAAACGAGGGAAGCGTTTCTGCAAATACAGCCGCTCTCGCTCGGCGGGACTTGTATGTGCATCAACAATTCCTGGAAAATAAGTCAATATTGGGGTCGGAGGGAAAAAGGCTCATCAGTTTTGAAAGGGGGGGAAACCCCTCTCTATAGCGGCAATTTAAACCCCTGGCCAGTTGTTTACCATTAAAGTTATTTTCCACAGAAGGTCCCTACTTGATGGTTTACTCTGAAAAATAAACGAGACAAACATTGTGAAGAAAAACATGGGTGGAATCGCATCGTGTACCGTAAACACATCAGGCGTTCAAGTTTCATACTTTTGTCTAATCTGATTCTCATCATTTGGACGTCTTACGTGGTTTGATCAACTTTTTACCGTTTGAACGCTCTATCTGTCCATCTATCTATCTATCGGTCTGTCTGTCCTTCTATCTATCTATCTATCTGTCTATCCATCTGTCCAGCTATCTATGGGCCGATGTATATAGTGAATTATATTGCTATAAGCGGCTTATTTTTGAAATACTATTAAACTAATTCCAACATTAGTTTGTTAATTCACAAAGGTACCATGATTTGGACGATTGCCAGAAAGTATATTGAATTTGGTTTGTACATTGATACTTTCATATTGTCACAAAATGTGGACGATGCATATTAGAATCAAACTTGTGCATAACCGGATAAGATTTCAACTTTTACTGCAAAATCATTACGTTAGAAAAGGAGAATGCAAAACCTCGCGCGCAGATTACAAATTCTCCAAACAGTCCAAACAGCCAGCAGCAAGGTTTTAAGTTATCACGATTCGCAAAAAAGATACTGCAGTAATATCAACACATCAATATATAAGTTAAGCTACAAGCTAATTAAGTACCTGAGATTAAGATAACTAATTAGACCAAACACATTACATTCTATTCAGGTAAGCTGATTACTCCATGGTTTGGATATCAAAAGAACGGAAACTTTTGGAAAAAATGCGCTCAACAACAAAGGGACACACGTAACATAAATATCAAGCTGCTTTAGACAAAGTAGGCACGCTGCTGTCAATGTCAAATTTCATATCTCAAGACCCGTGCCAGCAAGGCTTTCGTTTCCCCCCTCCTTCCCCATGCATCCCTTCTCTGTACTTCCTTCGCCGTGTTTGCTAACCCCAACCCCCAGGAGCAAACGAAACAAGAGCCGTTCTTTTTTTTCTGAAATATTTGTGAGATTTCTTTCTTTTTTTTCTCATTCTATGAGCTTCTTCAGGAAACCAGATGGCAGCGTACGCTCTCGGGGACTTTTAGCACGGCGACCATCTGCTCCCCCCGGATCCCTGACCTCCTCCTCCTCCTCCTCTTTTTATTTCCGTTTTTCAACGTAGATAATGAATGAGTATAGCAAGACAGAGATGATAAAGTTACAACTGTGTACAACTTTGGGTGTCAGACAAAGGGTTATCTGTTAACTTAATTTCTAGAAATGTAATTAAAATTACGAAGAAATAGAGATGAAAGAAAAGTTACGAGCATTGAAGATTTAAAATCGTAACAGAATAATGAACCGTATATCCTATATAGTACTTCCCCCTTACTACCATCCATGGATATTCTTGAATGAAGATGTGGAGTAAACAATGGAGTAGTGTAACTTGTATGAATGAGCCATTGGTTGATGATTTTTCATATCGAACTAAAACAGTTATAACACTGAACTACTGAATATAATAAATACATGTTTGTGCAGATTTAATCGAAAATTGGAAATACTGACAATTACTCGAACAGTATAAACACTGAAAATGTAGTTAATACATAAATTAAGTATTCGTTTGTAAAGATCTCGTGTAAATTAAATGCCAAGTTTGGAGTTACGCCTGTGTTTCGTCTGTTAAACAATATATGTACAAACGCTTTAATATAATTAAATTGATGGAAGAAACCCTATGCGCTAGTAAATAGGAAGCATACAATTAAGGAAATGTTAAACACGTTTATATATAATATTTAATTGCTGTATAAATATATGTTACCAGGTAATAACATGAACTGGAAGGATAACTTGAAAACGATTACTGTATTAACTCCCTATTCATGTGTATTACGCTATTTCCTGCAATTCTCTACATTGTGAATACAATATACTGAGTAATATAAGTATATAAAAATAATAAATAATATATACAATAACTTTTAATCATATACGTATACTTTTGAGCCATCTAGCGGTCAGGTTAAAGACTACTCTGCGAATGGGCTCTTTTCAGTTTTGACAAGCAGACGTTCTCATGAGGGAAAGCGGAAAACCGGAAAACGTTTGGCAATCCGGCTATTTTTTCAATCCGGCGAATTTCAAATTCCACTCTACATTCGAATTCAAAGATTGAGTGTATAGCTTAACAAGATGGACAATGAGCCATTTTCTTCGGATACCAGCGATGACGACTACGTACCAACAGGTATAAATCTACTCTGACCACGATTATGCAACACGAATACATCAATCGTACTGTTGTGGGAAAACGTAATCTTTGCGGAATAATCGGATGCTATCAGGTAAGGGATGTCAAGTGACTTGTCTCAACTCGGACGTTTGCGGTGAACGACTCGACTCATCCCTTCATATCATCGACTCTGATTCGACTCGACTTCAAGACCAAGACCATTGTCTTGACTTGACTCGGGGCCAAATTGGGTTGAGTCGAGTCGAATTGTTGACATCACTATATTAAGTACACTGGGCGCATCATCACCGACTTTACTTGGTAGGGTGAAGTCACAGTTGCTCGAGCTGCCATCTGCTCGATTAACGACTGCGAGCATGAAGTCTGTATGTGAAGTTTGTACAGCATAAATTGTTTCAGGCAGCGAGATTAAAATTCGAGAAAGCAACTCCGTTTTTAAAATCTCGTGCTTTTTTTTTCTTTTTCTTGTAACAGGTGCAGATGGTGACGACAGCCCGCTGAGTGAAGCTGAAGAAGTAGACGATTCACTTTCTGGCGAGGACAACGATGACGACAGCAGCACGAAAAAGGGCAAACTGAAACGGAAAAGAAGGTGTCGACCCATTCTTTCTTCTAAATGTTCAATTTGTGTTAAACTGCTAAATACATCAAGGTAATCATTGCATTCTGGTTGTTTTCAGGTCCAAAAAAGGCAAAGCCACGAAAATTGTTGACGAAGAACCCACGAAGGAGGAACCTCAACGCCAAGAAGATCAGAAGGCTCGGATAGATAGTTTATGGGCAGGTACTCATGTTAAACTGCTTGCTGCAATAACTTCTTGTCTAAATCTGGCCTTTTTACATAGATTTCAAAAAAGAGAGCAATGCACCCACGAAACCTAAATCGGCCGCACCGCAGGTGACAGCAAATGCGGCAACCAGCTGTGCGACGAAACCCTCGACGCAGGCCCCCGAAAAGAAGGTCATTTTCGAGTTTGCCGGAGAAGTAATCAAGTACGATGTTACAACTTTGGTTTAAATATCGATTATATGACAAAAAAGACTGACTTGTTGAAACTATCAACAGGCCCGAAGCTAAGACGGAGATTCTGTCGGGACCGTCCTCAGCCGCGACGAAGCCGGCCGCCGCCCCGTTGGAAGCCGCAAGCAAGCGACCACCTCCTGTTCGAAGTGGAGGTTTGGCCAGCTTCACCAGTCAGCTGCAGGCGAAGAAACAGAAACTGAGCACGCTGGAGAAATCCAAAATGGACTGGGATTCGTTCAAGCATGCGGAAGGCATCAACGAAGAACTCAAGACGTTCAATCAGGGCAAGCAGGGCTACCTCGAAAGACAGGATTTCCTGCAGCGGACCGATGTGAGGCAGTTTGAAAGGGAACGTAATTTTCGCCAGACTACCCGCCGGAACACCTAGGATATTTTCCCCCTCATTAAATTTCCTTAAAAAAACATTTCATCTTTCCGTTAAAAGTGATTCTTAGTGTCCGTTTCCTGCCTGTCTATTCTTTTGCTTTGACTCAGATACACTGTTCAAACAAAGGCGGCTTATAATTCCGTACATGACACTAATTAACCTTAACTTTTCAGAAAGAGGCTACATGTTATACGGAATTACTTAAAACGCAAACTTGAATTACTCGAGAACATATCAAGTTTAGGCCCTATTATGTAAGCACACAAACGCACTGCAGTACTTTTACTTAAGTTAACTTAATAACGTTCACAGATCTACGTCAGTTAACTCATAGTTATTTCAGTACGATCAGTTGAATTGATACACTTGTCTAGATGTAAATAACGGTCAAGTGTAACTGACTACTGACGTCAGATATCCTTGTAAGTTTTAAATATATTTCTTTCAATATGACTATCACAAATAGAAGCTTTTAAGAGAAAATGCAACTACTTTGTAAGGGTCCGCCATCTTCTTACTAATCAAGTACTCCAATACTCAAGTATACTTCTTAATTACTACATTTAACATTTAGATTTTATGTTCTACTTTCAAGTTTCCCCGATAACAGAGTACGCGCTTTATAGCCAACCTTACAAATAGTAGTTAAATAGTTTCAGATTTAAACAGTTCATAGTTTGATATTGTTTAGCTTACGCCGTTAATGCACTCCTCTTTATAATGTGTCCCTTATATTATAACTTATATTATATACTTATATATTATAACTTATATTATTATAACTTGATAACGGTACGCTGGGTGTAGTGCGTGCTCTTTAGCAGCAACCGGGTTAAGTCAGGAGGAAAACATTCGTAACTGTCACAGTAATTGAGACTACGATTTCGTTTCATTGCTTTTTTCCTTTTACTCATCGACGCCAGATTAATTTTAGCGAAAATTTTATAACTTATCGTTGGTTCTACTCGTTTTTTGGAGTAATTTATTAGAACTGAGTATGTCGTTTTTACGCGGGTCAGCCAACTATGTCTGGTGCACGACCAGTGTTCTGGGAAAGGGCGCTACAGGTGCCGTCTTCCAAGGTGTCAACAAAGTAAGCGGGGCTTATGATTTGGAAAGGCAATTATCACAATAGTGGCAACTATATGTAAAATACCATGTTTTTTTCAAATCTGGAAATGTAATTCACGAGTACTGGTTTGACGCTAACTTGATCCGTCGACATATCACGTTCGAACATGGTTAGAGATCTGTTGTTACGAGAGGTTTCAAACGTGCCCAGAGATATCGTTGAATCAACGCAAAATTTTCGCTAGCTGGGAATTGTGTGAACGAATGCACGCGACGTAGCTTCCGACAAAAATTCGTATTAGGGTTGGTTAGCGTAATCTTGGGGATCAGCCGCGTTGGATGTATTGTTAAGGTAAACTGTGCTTAATCTTGGTTACTCGCTTTTGTTTAGCACACGGGGGAAGCTGTCGCAGTGAAAACGTTCAACCAACTGAGTCACATGCGGCCACAGGAAGTGCAGATGCGAGAGTTCGAGGTCCTCAAGAAGGTCAAGCAAGAGAACATTGTCAAACTGCTGGCTATTGAAGAAGAGGTACTTAACTGCTATAAATACATGCTACTTAATACATTTACGATCAAACTTGCACATCTTGTTGACTTTTTGATGTTGTGAGATATTTTGTTGTGCCTAAATTAGTTCTCACAAAAATTTCATTTCAAATTAACTTAAAAAGTGCTAAACATAACAATAATTGAAAGAAAACTATAACATCTCCAGCACGATGGCAAAGGTAAAGTCATCGTCATGGAGCTCTGCACCGGAGGAAGCCTTTTCAACATTCTGGACGACCCTGAAAACAGTGCGGGACTACCAGAGGATGAATTTCTTCTAGTGCTTGAGCATCTAGGTATATTACCAAACCCATCAGTATATTCATGATAAAATTATAATTAACTTAAAATACAGTGATATTTAGTTGAATTCATGTTAATGTATCTATTTTGTGTTTCAATTTCCCAGCTGCGGGGATGAAGCACCTGCGGGATAACAACCTGGTCCATCGAGATCTGAAACCCGGTAATATTATGAAGTTCATCGCTTTGGACGGGACCACCGTCTACAAACTGACCGACTTTGGAGCTGCCCGAGAGCTGGACGATGACCAGCAGTTCGTGTCTCTTTACGGCACGGAAGAATACCTGGTAAACTTGTATTATATCTGATAACCGTAACTTTTATAAATTTACTTAATCAAACTAGTTTGGCTGAAACATTGATTACACTGTATTTTTGTAAAACGATAACTTGTTTAATGAATTTCTCTGCTTTGTTTGTAGCATCCCGACATGTACGAACGGGCTGTGCTACGGAAACCCGTGGGTAAAACGTTCGGTGCCACGGTGGATCTGTGGTCTATCGGTAAATTACCTTCGTAATTTATTATTATTACTCCTGCAGTTTGTTATTTCAGTTCACCAACTTATTTTTGTCGTTCCGTGCTGTAATTACCATCATTTGTCATAAATTATAATGTGTTTCAGTTAAAGTTTATTAAGATTCATGTTCTAGGGTCTGTAATTTTGCTGTTTTCTTCAAGGTGTGACACTGTATCACGTCGCCACAGGCAACTTGCCGTTCCGACCGTACGGCGGGAGACGCAACAAGGAAACCATGTACTACATCACTGCCAAGAAAACCTCGGGAGTGATTTCTGGGTTCCAGACGACGGAGAATGGGGAGATTCACTGGTCTCGGGAACTACCCGACACCTGTTCGTTAAGCAAGTAACGAAAATCAAGAATTAACCCGACTAAACTTTAAATGATATCTAAGCGGTCATGGAAATAACACAGCAGATAAGTGAAATCAATGTATTTCTCAAACAGCGGATTGAAGAAAATCGTGACGCCGTTATTCGCCGGCTTGATGGAAGTGGACCCTCTGAAGATGTGGAACTTTGACCGCTTTTTCCAGGAAGTGACGGCCATTTTGTCCAGGAAACCGGTTCATATCTTTCACGTCAACGCGCTGCAGTCGTTGCGAACCTACGTTCTACCTCAACACTAGTAAGTATCACTTTATTACCATTTAAATTTAACCAGTGAAATCCGGGGTTAAATACCTAATTAACAGCGTAACTAATCAACAACAACAATAATAAATATATTTTGAAAAGTGAAAATGCGCCATTTGGTATTCTTCTTAACCGGACTTGTTAATTTTTTTAAAATCATTTTGAAGAATTAAATAAATGTGTTTTGTATTTCAGCGTGGATGAGGTACCCCGCCTGGTGTACGAGCAGACCGGCATGGACCAAAACAACCAGATCCTGCTGTGCAGGAGCGTCCTGTGGGCCGAACACGAGATGGGAAAAATCCCCGAGACCAGTTTGAACGATCCTTTGATCCTTTTCAACAAGGAGAACAACAACGTCGCTCATAGCAAAGAACTAAACATGCGTAGGTTCTTTCTTTTTCCACCCCGTAATCTAAGCTTGGTTTTAATGTAATTGCTCTAATTAGTATATTAACTAATAACGAGGTAATTAGCTTAAGTACCTTTATTGTCTTAACTTAATAAGTTTGTTATTAATTTAATTTAGTACTTATGGAAATATTAAATGATTACTTTTATTGTCTTAACTAATTATGTGTAGTTTAATATAATTACGAATTTGAATGGAAACCAACTACAATGAGAATTAATGAAACAATAAGTGAATTCACTGTTAGCGAAATTCCCCAACTTCCCGTCGGTGGTTTCGGTGGAGAATGACGCCTCGGTGGCCAAGCAGTGCTGCAGTATTGGCCATCACTACAAGAGGAAAGTCGAAGAACTCAGCCGGATTCACAAACTCATCCATCTGGCCGTTGGTTCGCTTATGTAAATCAATCAGTTTAACAGTTTACTTGATTTTTTTTATTGGATTGGACGTAATAAGCTAACAATTTATATAATAATAGAATACTATAATAACACAATATTGTTATAATCAGATGGAGAAGATGTATTAATATTAACTAGTCTAATATTAATTAGTCTAAACATGAACTTTATCAAAGCTGTAGTATTACCATATTCTATATCAAATGTTGTTAATTTCAGTTTCAATATTAATCATTCAAATGAATATAATAATTAAAATTGACGTTGACGTTGGCTCACTTTATGTACGTTAATCAGTTCATCTCTTTATTACATCATGTGGTGGATTAAACACAATTATATTATTATAGTATAACAGTTGTTAAAATTATAATAATAAAACAAGATTATTAATAAAATGAAACTATAACAGGAATTAATTAAGTGTCTGAATAATTTAGCCATGAACTATTTTGCCCGAATTCTAGAATAAATTTTGTTATTAAATAAATGTATCGTAACAAAATTATGAATATTAACTTATTATAGTATAATGATATAATACTAAATCAGATGTATAATATGATGACATATGTCAATTATTATATCATCACAGCTCTTAATTTCAGTTTATTTTATGAATTTCACTTTCTCTTAATTAATTCGAATATAACATAAATCATTACTGTAAACGTTTTTTAAAAAAAATATTGTATCATTATTATGATTTTTGTATTGATGCTAATATATATATATTAATTAAAGTTAATATGATATTATAATTTTTTTCTCTTTGATTTGTTTAAATAGAAAATTCCTTACGGGCGAATTGGACGCAATCCAGGCCAAGAGTAACCGTTGCCAGGAGCTTTCCCTGGGCTGGAGTCGTCAGTTCCATATCTGGCAGCAGCTTCACTTTGTCATCAAGGACATGCTTCGAACATCGCCCTCCTCGGCCGCCGCCGCCTCCGGCGATCTCAACGTCGGCGCCCTCGATACGTTCCTTCAGATTGCCAAATCGCAATATACCGAGGTCGGTATTTTTTTAATGTTTCATCCTTCAGTTAATATAAGGATTTACTGGTTAACTACCATTTAATTATAATTTTTAATTTCAAGTTAATTACAGTTTACTTGGTTGTTGCAATAGATTTCAAATAAGCAAAAGACTATTATTCAGTAAAGGTTGTTGATGATTCACGTCAAAAAGTAAACTTGACCAATTAATCATCGTTGTTGGGTACCCCATGTTGTGTTGTAGGTGGCGAATCCCATGTCGTCGCTGAGTCCGGGAATCCAGAACCTGAGCAGCCGCGTCATTCGGGAGAACTTCCTCGATAGGGAATGGACTGCGGCGACACAGTCCTTGCCCAGCGTCCATGGAAGCGCTGGGAAAGCGCAGACCTATGCGGCAAGGCTGCGCGAATCGTGGCAGCATTTGCTGCGCGATCGAGCTGCTAGAGGTTTAACACTCGCCCAATTTACTGAAACTTAGTTTTCAGTTATTGGCTTGTTTGGATTTTAGATTAGAATTAGTTTAACTCGAGTGTCAATTGAAATTGGGTTATTAATTTTTAAAGGAGATGTTTAGTTTAAATTGGTGAATGTCAATTCAGTTTGACTGTAATTACATACTCAAGCAGACTTCTCATTTAATTCTTATTATTGTTGCATTGATAGAAATGTCCAGATTGCATTGGCGGTTCAAAGATGGGTTAAATTGCAGTACGTTGTCACATTTGAAAGATTCTTGGGCTCTTTAAGCTTTCAGTTTAATTTAATGTCATTTAACATCTTATTGCTGCAAAATTTAGGTGGTTGTATCACTATTGTATTTTTTCAGTAACTGAATTTTTATTTGGCTTTCAGTGTTGACCTACAACGACGAGCAGTTCCATTTGCTGGAGAAGATCAAAATGTCTGAGACTTTCAAGAGTCTCGAGGCCGTGCTGCACAACGAGTGCAGCCCCGCCGTGGCTGGTGCGGCCGAAGCGGCAGCCGATTGGTACAAGTGAGTTCACTTTCACCGTCGAAAGTTTTGTGATTCAAGTTTATTTCTGAAATTAAACTGTTTATATTTAATTCATAATAGAAATAATATTAACAGTTAAATTTAGTAGTTAATTAAAAGTTTTAAAAAATTTAAATAACTAATAAATGGAAAATAAATTACAGTTATAATAAAAATTATTTTTGTAATAAAATATTAATTTTATGAAATAAATTCATATATCAAATATTTAATGCTAATATTCGACAGTAACTAGAAAAATATTAATTTGTGGAAATTAAAGGGACTTAAATATATATTCGGTAATTAATGATTTAATAATCAATCAGTCATATTTAAACATGTATTGGAAATAAATAATTAGCATTTCGAGTTAAACTATACTATTGCTTCAATACATTAGTGTTTGATTTGAATTAACCCAGTTGGTTGTTGGTTCCAGAATGGCGCAGGCTGTCGTTCTCCAGTCAGAGATTCTCAAGAAGGACATTCTAGCTCTGGAAGTTCAATGGGAGGAAACGGCTCGCAACCAGGAGCGCTACCACGTGTCCTACCTGGCCAAAGTGCACGAGCTGGCCGACTCGTGGAAACGTGCCTTATCCACCTGCGGACAAGAATCGAAGGAGACCAACAGGGACCCGGACAGCGGCCAGGTTTCCCCGACAAAGTCCATCAGTAACACGGACAAGATCCGTGTGGCCAAGAAGTAACCATTCTGTTAAAAGAATCACATTTAATTCTATAACGTAACGCTATAATTACAAAACAAACGATGGTGTAATTCTAGTACTTAATAAAATGTTCTACTCTATATCTTATACAAGTACTATTAACTGATATTATGAT
The DNA here is from genome assembly GCA_022114935.1 of Leptestheria dahalacensis. Classification (NCBI taxonomy): domain Eukaryota; kingdom Metazoa; phylum Arthropoda; class Branchiopoda; order Diplostraca; family Leptestheriidae; genus Leptestheria; species Leptestheria dahalacensis. The sequence continues at coordinate 5,443 of JAIQCU010000362.1, read as the reverse complement.
GATTACTGTTGAACACGGGCTGTTAATTACAGTGCAATTGAAAAAGGGTTTAGGCTAGTTTAAATCGCCAATCAAAACTGATTTAACTAAAACTGAATTTTTTTTCTTTCTAAATTCAACCAGATTGAAGTCGATCGAAGAGGAGCAGGCAAGGCTTCACAGACTGCTCGACGATAACACCGGCGTTATGGAAAGTCTGCACAGACTCGTGCAGCTCAACTTGTCGCTTCATTGAGATTTTAATCTGGTTTCTTTCTTCATTTTTTATAATTACGGTTCTTGTGTAATCAGGGAAAAATAGACGAACACTTGCGCAAACATGTGCGAATGTTGCTGTCGGTTTTTGCGTTCAACAGCAGCGACGCTCGTCTTGCAAAACGCAGAAGTGATTCACAATCTAGAAAGAGAGCTCAGGTCAAGGACAAGGATATTCTCGGATCGTGTATCAAGTTTGATGTCTGAAAGTAATACTATTCCGGCTCTGAGAAATTGCAGTATAAGTTGGCCGGGTTTCGCCTGTCGCGTTCTTAACCTGAATTGTTATTTGATGAAGATTCGATTGTTAACTCCGTTAAAATCAATTCATTATGGACAAATATCGAATGTACCATTCGTTACCTTCTTTATATGACACGAGCTGCACTCGAGTTAAACGCAATCAACTCTTGTTTTCTTCGGTAATGGACTTGCATCTACAAGATGAATCTGTGAGTCACTTTGATTTATGATATGTATCTTGATAAGACTATCTCGTGCTAACTAATGTTAAGGTATACAAGGTATTTTAATCGCCGGAGTAAGATGACGTTAAGCAGTTTGTACTCATTAGCCTAAAGGACTTGTCAGTCACGTGATTCCTCCATAAGACTCTGTAGGCTTCTACTCACTAAACTGAATTTGGCCGACAAACACGTTTGACGATTTCCCTATCACGAACTTTTACAGAGACCAAACTGTTGACTTCAGCACAGTGAGAGAAATTACCACTTGATTAAACCGACTTGAGTTGTAAGCTACGTAAGCCGTCGCTTTGCGGCCTTACCTATGGGTGCTTATTCATTATGACGTCACGTCACGTGACCTTTTCCGCAAAGGCCTCCTAGGTCTCATCCACCAAAAGATCGACTTTCACCGAGATGTTCAATTCTCCTTCTTTCACTTGTCGCTTTTTCTTGTTCCTGTTACTTCCCCCGTCTTTCTTCTTATTTCACTCGGTCTCTTCAAATATTGCACAATTATACCAAGTACGTTTATTGGAAGCATCCTAGGTAGCAGAGCGTGGAAACGCTTGACAAGGATGCAAATAGTACTCGGTTCGAATCTGGTGAATGAACTCTGAGAAGAGTAAAGACTCCAAGTATGGGAGAAACATTTTGTTTCTCATTAACTATTTTCTGTACTATTCATTGTTACTCTTGACGTTGATTTTAACCGTCGTTTGTCTTTCTCTGGTATACCATGATTGATTATGGCCTTTATATAGGATTACAATCTTTGATGAATTGCATATCACCATCAGTCCCAACATCCTTTAAATCGTAACGTTAGTAAATTCTAGTCGTTTGATTTCAACTGCAAACAGTCAAATGCAAAAGCGCTTTTTTCCAAAGCAAGAAAACGGTTTGGAAAGGAACATCCTGTACCTGGTTACGCTGCAAAGTTAATTCTGGCTTACTGGACTGCTGTACAGTCTACCACTGAAAAAGAGGGCGCTGCAAAAGGTAAGGGCTTCACACTTTTTTGCTTGCATCTCCTAAAGTTATACCTACATGACACTGAAATTTTGCTTCAAAAGGCACCTTACGTATTACAACTTAACTGCCAATTTTCAGACCATTTGAACAAAAAGTTTTGCTAATTTTTAATGTCAAAATTTGGAGCGGCGCGTCGCTACAGTACGTACTACAAATGTAGTTAACCATACGGATATTGCCGATTCTATAATAACATTGTAAGATAATTATCATTAAATATATTTGATACATGTTATATTGAGTTGACAAGATTTGATAGGCCTGAGCTTTAATATCGACATCGATCGATATGTTGGTCATCCCCTTGAAATTCCTTCTGGTTTGCCTTCATTTCGGTACATTTATGTTTGTATCCTATCCTATCCTATCCTATCCTAGAGAACGCTTTTGACAAAAAAAGAGCGAACTGCACACACTTTTCCCTTGAGCATAATTCTTGTATAACACTGCGGAACAAAAAACATGGTGTATCGTGCTTAGGATATTCTTTGGTAAATTTTGTTTTCCTGACGTGCGTGAGCTTTATGCAATGGAATATGAAATGTATTTGTTCTGAAACGAAACTGTTTCCACATGCCAGGCATGTCCGGGGTGTTCTAAAGTCGACTCTCAGGGTTAAGGCGTAGGAGAAGCCTCTGAATATGCCAAGTCTCGTGAGTAGCAGCATTTTCCTAAGATTAGGTCGCAACGTTCTGCACTTGAGGTATTCTTCCAACATACCATCCCCTTTTAGGATACAAAAAACTTCAAGGGATGCCAGTTTCCTCTCCTTTGGTAAGCAAATTCTGCCAGGATTGATCTCTAAGTCTTATTTCAATTATTTTCATAGCCCTGCTATTGTGCGGTCCATATGATCAAATGAAACCCAATCCGAGTTTGTTCAAACCAACTTTAACCAACCCTTTTTCTGTCATCGCCAATTGATATATCCATGATCTTTTAGCCCAAATGTCCCTATCCTCTCTGAAGAGTTGTAGAAAGTAGCCGAACATTTTTCAGCTTTGTCCTCTTACTACAAGGAATCTGTCCAGATCCTAGCAACAAAGCCGATGAGGGCGTCCTTTTCGGCAATTCTAGGAATCACTTCAACCACTTTCGATGTTCTGTGTCGAATTGCGCCTCACCATACCCCCCTTCCCCAATACCTCGGCCCCATAGATTAATACACTTTGCAGCCTCGCATTCGTTACTCACTGATAAGCCGTAAAAGGAATATGTTTTGGCTGCTTCCAGCTAATGAAGGAGAGAAATGCTCTGTTAGCTGCGCTGCAACGCGATTTTATTGTTTCTGGTTTATTTTAATTTCTTTCTGAGCCGTCACAGTCCAAGTCCACTGGAAATCCCGTAGTAATCCCTCAACGTCAAACTGTGTTAATTTGAATTTATAATTACGTTTTCAAGAAACAAGAACAAGAAGTTCCGATACATTTACAGTAGTAAGTAATGTGTTAATGCCAATTTTAGATGGCGCGTGTATATGATCCTTTACTGTTCATCGTTTACTGCTTTCTTGGTAGCTCAGTGGTAAAGCGCTTGGACGAAGGATGAAGGACCTTAGTTATACGATGTTTTAACCGCATACATTGCAAAGAAAAGTCGACTATAATGTTGTCAACACTTAATTTGACCTGTATGTTTTAAATTAACTCAACTAACTGGTACACAAGACATTTAAATTGCCGTGAGCCTTGTTCCAAGACACGTTGCATCTTTGAATATAGCAAAATACAATTTCAACAGAAACAGAAGAACGTAAACGGGATAAACTTTTTGTATCAGGTACCTTGCACGTGCTTCGACTGCGTCCGTGGTGGCTGAGTGTGAAATGAACTTTTAATCCAATAAAAACTTATATCTTAAAATGCCATACAACAGACTGCTTAGTTCACCTAGTTCGTAAAAACCCCAGGTGTTACATAATTCGTTTGGGATTTCTACTCGCAATTAGACGTCATCTAGCGGTCGTGTAACGAAGCTCTTGTAAGCAAAGCTACACAGGCTACGCTTCAGTACGACAACGATGGCCTGCCTAACCCACTAAGACTTGCATTTGCTGACTCAGTTAAACGCTGACCACTCGGAATCGCGTGTTGTTGCTTTAAAAGTTTTTTTTAATAACACGTACTGATTTCGGTACATGAACAAAAATGAAAGCATGAAAACAGGAAAGGCACAACAGAAAAAATGGTTTACCCAACCTGCGTGGGCTATTCTTTCCCTTCCATTGATACTCTCAAGCACAACCAAGAACCCGCACCATTGCGTATCCTTCTCAAGCGCTTACGCACACAGCCACCAAGGACGCAGTTTACGCAGCACGTGCATGGAACCTAGCAAAAGATACAATGTGACTTGGAGGAATTTGGAGGCCCACCGCCATAGAAAGAATATACTAGATGGATAACGTGGTATCCAATACACGGTGACCCTGGTGGCGACTTGAACCCTTGTCTAAACCCGGCTCCCCTCGGAGGCGGAGCCTAACTTGGCCGATGGGCTCAGCCAAATATGGGCTGAGGCAGCCATCTTGGTAGTGGAAAGCAGCTACTGCAGAGCCCTCTAACTCGCCCACCTTTTTTTTAGAAGGGGGGAATCAATCTAGTTTATACTTGATCTGTGCCCACTGCAGTTCCAGTAATTTGTGTGCAGAGATGGGCGGTTCGAACCATTTTTGTGAGCCGAACCGTCGAGCCGGTTCATATTTGTCAAAACCGTGAGCCGAACCGAACCGCAAATTCATCCATCGAAGCTTGAACCAAGCCGAACCGCAATTCAAAACGTTTAAGCCGAAAATAAACCTTGAAAAGGTTAATTTTCGGTTCGGTAAATTATACAGCACCTGGGTAATTCCAGGAAAAAACGGATACCACCCTGTACCAAGTGTCTTCAGATTTCGATAAAAATTCGGTCACATGTAGGTCCTGGTCCAGGTATTTTATTAAAGAAATATTAGGCCTATCGGGCGATTCGTTCCCAAGATAGCCGCAGGCATAGTTGGCGCTCTTTTGCGCTTCTACGGAAAGTACGCTCTTTTCGAGGTGCGCTCAGGTGCAAACTACAACGTTTCGCCGAGATAAAATATGTGAGCCCAGGGTAAAAAAGCTCGTAGATTTCGGGAAAAATATTTAAAAAATTATCTGGGTGGCGCATCATGGCCAGAAGCTGGGCTCTGATTTTCAAGATAAAATTACTAAACACACCCTATTTAGAGAAACTTGAAAAAATTAAAAAAAAGTAGCCTGATAACTCCTCTAAATGGTGAGCTAGTTGAAATTTTGGGGTTTTACTTAGTTTTCGAGAAAATGCAGGTTTTCTTTAATAGCCCCATAGATGGCGCTGACTACAAAATGCCCTTTTCACGCCAGTTTCGACCTTAATGAACTTTTCATGAAAATTATTTGAAAATTATTCATTAGCTGGAAACATTGCAATTGAAAAGAGGGCGAAATGTCGAGTAGGCTCATATTCGTCACGTGGGTACGCAGTTGAGTCGAACGCCATTGAAAAGAGCGTCAAAAGCCGAGTCGATTCATGTACGACACGTGAGTACGTAGCTAAGTCGAGCGCCACTGAAAAAAGCGCCAAAAGTCGAGTCGACTCATGCACGACACGTGGGTACGCAGTTGAGTCGACCGCAGTTGAAAAGAGCATCAAAAGTCGAGTCGAGTCATGTACGACACGTGAGTTGG